>LPNX010987112.1:219859-302294 GCA_001517045.1 Pseudotsuga menziesii
GCGAAACCCTATGACGGTATTTGTTTCAAATTGAGGTATGGCTGTAAATAGAACGGGTATATTAGGTTTAACTAGCACTCTACTTGTGGAGTAGTTTAGTCAACATAGAATTTGCTTGTTTGGGAATTATAGATGAGAGAGGAAATTGGCATTGTCTCACCTCTATATGCAAATTTTTGCCATGGCCTTGGCTCTTTGGGTGGCATTATGGTGAAGCAACGCCATAATGGGAAATGTGCTTGTGTGGGATTCTAGACTTATGAAGGGTTGTCACACCTTTGGTAAGGTAGTTAGACACCTGTAACAAGAAATATCTCACATGAATTAGAGCATTGGGGATCATATAGATGCTTAGCAGGCTTGATATGAGGACCTGGAATCACAAATTAAAAGAAGAAGAAATGAAAGAAGCACATATTGAGCATAGTTTTACTTAATTGAACCAAGTTTCTTTTATGTATTAACATGTTTTCTTTCTACGTGGATGATTTATTACATGATATAATCATCGGGTTTATAGGTTGCAATCAACAAATACCAAATATGGTGAGTGTGTACATATTGTTTAAATCAAAACTGAAAATTTTTCTTTTCTATTTTTTTCGCCTAATTAAACCACAGTTTTATATATCAATGAATATGATATCCATTTTTATTAAGAAATATAATAAGAAAAAATTTAACAAGATAAAAATCAAATTGTATGAGTATAATAGATAAATAATTTTAATAAATATAAAATTTGATATAAATTGTTTTACTTTACAAAATAGGTTTTCATTAATAAAAAATTAACACCTTTACTAAATCATTATAACTAAACATTAACAAAAACATAACTAATACAAATTCAAAACAAATGGATTGGAGGGAAATAAATTACAATTATTTTAAAAAATAACAATGTTATAATAATGAGAAAAAACAACAAATTCATCCGCTTAAAAAGATATATATATATCACTAAAAAGTTATATATACAAATTAAATCATAGCCAAATGAATCATACTTCATCATGACAATTCATTTAATGAGGGGAATGGTACACTATTGTACAATATCTATTAGTACAAGTTATAGCCATGGGTTGTGGTGTAATGGTGTTAAGGAGTGAGTGGGGTCACTCACGTGTCAAAGATCCAGTTCCACGGATGCTTATGAGTCACTTTTGATTCCATGAAGTGTATAGCACGGTGTGTTAATCGTGGTTGAAAAAAAATCTGTAATTACCAATCACTATATATATTTGGAGTAACCTACTTATCTGACCATTTGCATCGATCGGACGATCGACAACGTCGGATGTGACCGCTCACGCGAGCCAGGTCGTCCGATCGGTGCAAATGGTCGGGTAAGTAGGTTACTCCTGTATATATTTTATTAATTATAAAAGTTGAATGTGATAGTGTATATTTTATTAATCATAAAAATATGTGTGATTTTTTTTAATTGGGATATATAGATTTATTAATATTAACATAGATCCATCTTTTTATGAGTGTCACATGGATTTGAATGCATGTGAGATGGGAATATGTTTTCATATGAGTATAGGTGTGAGTCGTTGCACGGTGACCTGTTTTTGAGTTTTATTCATTTAGTTTTGCGACGGTAGCGGCAACGTGCTTGGAGATGTTGGTAGAGATTTATTTGCGCTGATTTTGGTGGTATGGTGTGGTTGCTCGCGGTGTTATGGCTATGAAACCCTCACAAGTGTTTGCTCGCGGTACATGGTTGTGATGCCCTCCCTGCTCACGATATGGTTGTGACACCCTCACATGATACTGGGCAGATCATTTCTTCCCTATCGGCGGCTATCCTTTTTCATCTTGAGCAGGTCGAGTGGTATACTATTCCTGTACCAAGCGGCTAGGGTTGGAACCCTAGCTGCCATCCTCTATTTTCATAACGTCTCCCATGGATTGAAGGGGGTCTTGCTTGGATTGAAGAGGAGTGCTTCGCTAACAGCGACGACAGAGATGACTGGGATGGCTTGGTTTTGCCTCTGCTTGTGGGTGATGTCCATTCTGGTTCTTTGTTGTTGTTACTTGGTATGGCGTGATGGCAGCGATGGCTTTCCAATGGTGGAATTTCACCAGTTCATGAGTGGCCTTGATTTGGCTACTTGCGGGATGACGGGTTTTTGTCCATGTGATTGAGTTTATGCTCTTTTGGAGCAGTTTTTTCCTGCCCCTAACGCTTTACTTTGGTTGGGAGCTTGGTTTTGGTTGCTCAGGTTGTTGAGCACTGTGTGTGGTTTTTACTTTGGCTAGGAGTCTGGTTCTAGTTGATCAGGTTGTTGACCATTATTTGTGGGTTTTGGCTGGATATGATACCTAGTATCATAGATATGTATATCGTTACCTTTAATTATAAATGAATATCAAGGAACTGCACTTTTTTTTCTTGAAAAAATATCCATCTTAAAAATGATCTACCAAGTTTCAAAATGGATCAAATATCTCTAACTGTAAACCCATTTTTTAGAGCGAAAAAGTTGAAGAAATGTGAACGAAATGTTTATGGTTTTAATTAGTAGTCTTATGTATGTGGTTCTAAAAAATATTTTAAATCTAAATTGAGCCAAAATGTTTTTTATAGCATTTATTATTTTTTATAAAAGACACGTGTCAACTCTAAAATGAGCACAAAAAGTCTTACACATCTCCCTCTACTAAGTTGTAGAGTACACCTCTTCAATGTAATAAATTTATTTAATATATTATATTAAATTTAGTACACTATTTTTTATTCACATGAATAACAAAAAGCCGTTTTTTCCTTGTGAATAAAATATAGATTTATTTAAATTTCTTTATATATTCTTGATATATATGAATCACTATGGTGCATTTAGTTTGTATGTATGTCGTTGCAATATTTTTAAATGTCAATGTTTAACATTAGAACGGAGATGCATAGTCTTATGTATCCCATTAATTGACGATGGCCATCCATTTCACATTCCATCGGTTCACGTGGCCCATTAATTATGTCGTTAGGCGTTATATAGAGAGAAGTAGGTTTTAGAAACGCGATTTACTTCGTCGTCCCTCATGCTAATATCTTTTCACCACGTGTCTAATAATTTTTGCAAATAAAAAAAATTTCACCACCTGTTTTCAGTTGACGGCCTGGCCCTCTCTCTCTCTATGTATTATTTTTGTTGGCAGTGCAAGGGATATTGCGTTTGGGCTGGCTCGCTGTGCGAAGGGATTTTGCAACTCGGACGCATGTAGAAACGCAATTCGGGCTTCAGGATGAAAATTTTTGTCAAAACCATGAATCGCACAGATACTATAAGTAATTTATTTTCTCCCCTTTTATTGGGCATTAGGGTTTCAAATGTATTATGTGTGTAATTGTTTGGGTCATGTTATACCTGTTTTATGCGAGCTCAAGAGCTAAGTTGAGTTGCGTCTGCTCGACCTAGAAGCTCACGGCTACGAATACAGATACGAATTTTGCAAATAAATAAATATTGGCATGGCATGGCAGCCCGAGCAGATGCCCGTCAAAAGTATGCAGAGAAGGAGATTGAGAAATGAAGGAAGAAGAACATGTGTAGTCTGTCTGCAATGAACACTATTCCAATTCTTTTCAATCCAATGATGCCAAATTTGGACCCATTCCGTAAGCTTCGGATCCAGTCTCGGGCAGCTGGCGTTTCTCACTCCTCTGTCCTATTTTTAGCACATGTCTTCCTTACTAAATTCCGTAGGCTATAAATGATCTCTTTTTTGCTATTTTTTCTCGATGAAATCTGCGTGCGTTTCCTGCTCTCTTTCGTGCTTCCTGTGAGGCATTTTGGTGACTTGATGCAAAAATATGAGAATTTGGGTGGAATTTGACATGCATTCAGCGTTTATTCCCTTTCTCCTTTCCAGCTTTGTCTGACGGTTCAATAAGTGGGGAATTTGACACTTTTCCACGAAGCTATTTGTCAGATAATTTGGTAACATGGTACATATCTACAGAGCACTGTTTCATTTTGTTTCAGAGGCCGGTAAAATGAAAGATGATGATAAATTGTAGAAGAAGTTTTTAGAGTTGAACTTATATGAAACTATAAATGAAAGAATCTTGAAAGGGAAGCTTTTGGGAAGTGTTGTGGTAGACCTAGCTGATTATGGGATTCTCAAAAGCTCTGTTAGCACCAGTGTTCCCCTCAGCATGAAGAGAGGCCCAAGAAATGTAGCGCATGTTGCCGCCTTTCACACCCCTGGGTCACGTGGCAGAAATATTCAAGCCACTCGGTGTGTCCTTGGGGGCAAGTCTTGAGTCAAGGCTATCACCTTGTTTTTGACTCCTTCGTTTAGGCTCAACTCCTAACGAAGCCAAGGGGAGTAGAACCTATTAAGTTACTAAGGATAATTACTTAGTGTTGTGATGTTAAATTGAATGAGTTGCTTAAGAGTTTGCAATTTAACTATAGATAATCAAAGATGGCAAGATATAAAATATGAACACATGAAAGCACAATGCTGAGACACAATATTTATATAAAGCAAGAAAATAACCAGTGCCTTACAATGGAGTCAAAAATAGAAACAATATACTCGCATGTGCTTGGAGTGAATGTTTTGCGATTACCTCTTGGTACGTTTTAAGTTAAGTTTGAAGTGTGAGTTGATTAAAATTAGGCTAAGGGGGGACTCCAGATATACCCAAGAGTACTTGGAGTATGTCCAAAACTAAACCTTCACGGCTACCCGCAAGGAATATGTGGGCTGAAATGGAGTCTATGGGGCTATTGTTCGTAACGCACCTGTTAGGGTGTGACAGAGATTGGTGCCCCGAGGTCACTTTTCCGAAGTTCCCGCTTCCTTTGGGTATCTTGGATCTCAATCGGGGTTCCTGGAGGGTTTTATTTTAAACAAGAACACTTAGTTTAAAACTTACTAAAATTGACAAAACTCCAGTGTGTATGCTCTGCACTTGGCTGCGGTTCGTCCGATCAGTCAAGCTGTATCAAAAGCACTTGGGTGACTAGTATAATTAGGACCCACTCTCCCCAACTGACAAACCATCAGGTGAAAATCCAACACCTAGATCAAACCTTTATGGTGGCAAAATACCCAAAGGAAGCAGGAACTTCAGAAAAGTGACCTCGGGGCGCCGATCTCTGTCACACCCTATGCTCGATCTGGTCTTTAAGGCAAGGAGAGGATACGAGAACACCAGAATCTCTGGTTTATATACCTTGTAAAAACATCTCAACTTGACAAGAAAAACCTCAGTAGCACAATTTTTACAACAAAAACAAATGAACCATTAAGCTGATTTACTTAAACAAAATAAATGTAACTAACTAAAAGAAGCAAAGTTTTATTACAGCTAGGTAGAAATGCAGAAAGTAAATGCTCTTTTTCAAGGAGCTTATTTCCCTACTCTAAGCATGATATAAAAAGGGTTAAGTGTAATCAGAAACCCAATGTAACCACCTAAGCATTTTATTAACATAAAAAAAATTCCTTGTCTTTGGTTACCAGCCAAAGTAAGGATACCTTATTCAGAAAATGCAAACCTGCGTGATAATTCAGGATGGGCGGGATGGATGGGAGATCATAGGCATGAACGATGTCATAAAAATTCTTCCCAAAATTGTATATGCTCATGCAAGCTGCTTCTATCCATGACTGGATATGACTGATATACCAATCAGAACGATGAGGTAGATTGACTACATCATCATACTGATCATCGGAGATTATCAAATGATAACTTGTTGCACAAGCCCCAAGTAGCTCCAAATCATAAGGAATCTCTATATGCGAAAAAGATGGCTGAGACTGATGTTCTATTGACTGCATTACATCTGACTTTTCACAATACTGTTTCTCAATGTCTTCATTACTGATACCCTTGTGCGGCTCTACATGGTATGACTCACATGAAAATCCTAAATGCTCCTCTTCCATATTGAGGTTTTCCCAGGCATCCAGATCTGTGCTCCCCTCTATGGACGTATCGTAGATTGGACTTCCACACATTTTTGAATAGATACTCCCATTGTTGGACATGTCTTGGATGAGGTTCTCCATAAGATTTTCACAATTTGGATTACCTATGAAATTCCAATAGTCATCACTCCCATCCATGTCATATGTGGGGGACTCTTCATCCATGGCATCATGATCCTGCCTATTCATGTCTTCTTTGTATTCATAACAATCTTCTTCAGAAAAAAAATTACAAGGTAATAAACTTTCCAAACCTTCATCAACATGAGGAAAACAAGTTCTAGTGTCACTACACACCATATTGATCTTATCATAAGTTTCTTTATAGGCCTCTGTTATGATATCATGAAGAGAATCTTCAATATTATCTTCAATCAAGGAAACTTTTTGGACATGTTCAATGGGATCACTTGGGATGTGTTGCTCAGTGGGTTTCTCTAGAAGGCTTTCTGGAAAGATATCAGCATTGCAACATACTTGAGAATACACCAAATCTTCAATGTCTTCAGCTATGGTGACATGAGGAGAGCCTTCAACAATGTGTTCCATCATGGGCTCCTCTTGGAGCTCTTCAATAGGATCATCTTGGATTTTCCCTTCCTCAGAATCCTGCTGTGTATTGGGATATACCTCATATTCTTTAAAAAGATGCTTAATTGTTTCATTTCTTAAATAACTACTAGGATGCCTTTTGACCGGAGTATCATGAACCTCCTCTTCACTTAAATGTTCAAGAAGTGACTCCAAGTCTTCAATACTTTGTATCATGGTAAAAGGTCCATCATATGTTTCTGTGTGATACTCTGTCCCAGATAGGTAGAAGGTACAGATCTTTTCAAGGAACTTTGTCAAACCATTCATACTACCCCTACCATCATGCCACTGCTCTAAAAACATCCAAAGGAAGCTTGGAAAAGAAGTTATACATTTATTAGGAAGGCCCTGATAGAACCAACAACCGGCCTCACCCTGAAAAGTGAGAGCAAACATTTCCATCATATCGTCCTCATGAAGAATATTTAAGTCAGCAATCAACTAAAGGAAAGATTTGACATGCCAGATGGCCGAGTCACCACAATCTCCATGAAATGTTGGAAGCCAGTTATATGCATCCCCCAAACCATCACCATAGTTAGGAAAACCCAGGATGTTTGAGAAATCAATAGGTTGAAACATTAAGGTTAATTGGGCACCATATTTCTCCTTTAATTTATCCAACATAGTATCCATTTGATATAACGATTAAACCTTGTACTAAAAAGGTGGAGCTGTCAAGTGATGAGCTTTAAAGGTTTTAACATGTTGCATGGGCTCATCTACACACAACAAAACTTCACAAGTTTATGAGATAACAGGGTTTTATCCCTTCAATGGAGTCGCCATGTGAAAAAGAAAAATAAGCATTTATAAATCCTTTCACAAAAATTATTTTTTGCTTTTCTTTGTAAAAATAAAACTGGAAAAAAGTCAGTGGAGTCGCCAGATGAAAATTAAAGATCTACTCTAAGCATTCATCAACAAAGCAAAAACAAAAAAGAAGAAAACAAAAGTCGTACTCGGGAATAAAAAGATTTATCCCCGGCAACGGCGCCAAAAAGTGTTGTCGCCTCTCACACACCTGGGTCACGTGGTAGAAATCTTCAAGCCACTCGGTGTGTCCTTGGGGGCAAGTCTTGAGTCAAAGCTGTCACCTTGTTCTTGACTCCTCCGTTTAGGCTCAACTCTTAACGAAGCCAAGGGGGGTAGACCCTATTAAGTTACTAAGGATAATTACTTAGTGTTGTGATGTTAAATTGAATGAGTTGCTTAGGAGTTTGCAATTTAACTATAGATAATCAAAGATGGCAAGATATCAAAGATGAACACACAAAAGCACAATCTGAGACACAATATTTATATAAAGCAAGAAAATAACCAGTGCCTTAGAATGGAGTCAAAAATAGAAACAATATACTCGCATGTGCTTGGAGTGAATGTTTTGCGATTGCCTCTTGGTACATTTTAAGTTAAGTTTGAAGTGTGAGTTGATTAAAATTAGGCGAAGGGGGGACTCCAGATATACCCGAGAGTACTTGGAGTATGTCCAAAACTAAGCCTTCACGGCTACCTGTAAGGAATATGTGGGCTGAAATGGAGTTTATGTTGGAATTACTTTTAATATGATATATCTAAGCAAAATCAAAGCTACGAACAGAGTAACCGGGTAAAAATGTTGATTTTTTTTATAGAAATGAGAATAAAAGGAGAGAAGGTCGGATCGTTGCTTGAATGGAGCAAGCTGAAAGGAGGCCCTTTTGTGGAGTGCTGAGGGACAGAGTCTTGAGCTTATTGGATAGGAATGGCGTCAATCTAGATCCACACCTTCATCCAATCGGGAACCTGCAACTAAATAGCACAAGCCTGCACACACCTCGTGAGATCTGGATATAGATGTATAAAGCAACAAAAATGAAAGATCATGCCAAAATAACCTTATTTAAGCATATAACTGAAATTTTTGAGCATACATCATATGGATAAACAAGATCAAGCAATCTAGCTTTCCTAGTTTACACCCTTACTAGATTCAGCTGAATCCTTGAAGCCAGAACACAAAAGCAGTACAAAATTTGGCAAGAAATTGCAGCTACCACATCAGCAGCATAACATTGAGAATCCACACATACACATGCACTACACAGTATAGCCTCCAAAGCTTCTTTATTCACAAATGATGATCAAATACAGAGTTACAATGGCAATCCCTTCAGTAAAGCTCTAACTGGCTTGGAAGAGGGAGCCTCAAGCAGGATATATACAAATTACAGGCCATCCAGCCCAGGGGGGGCGCAATTCCTCATGGAATTAAGTGAAATCAACTGATGGAGAGTTCATCAATGCAGAACTGAGGCTGAACTGAGCCTACTTGTCAACCGGGGGCTTGATTGAGCTGACACATCAACCCATACACCGACACATCAGTCCACAGAGCATCCAGGAGAGTCCACACGTGTGGAGGAGAGAGAGAGGGCACAATTCCCCATGAAGACAGTTGTAGATCAACTCTGGATCTGATTTGATCCCCTCCTTCAGTCAAGGATTTGTCAAATCCAGTCAATCTGCTTCAGATCTGACTGATTTCAATCAAATTGGCTGAGGATCCACTGATTTATGATTTTGGATTTGCTCCGTTATTCATCAATTTATTAATTAAAATAATCAATAATTGATTTTTGGGGCTTTCTGACCTGAGTGATGGAAAGTCACTCAAAACTTAGGAAATAGTGGGTCCATGGGTTTACATGGTGCCCTTAGCTTGAAAATGAGCACTACATGACTGAAACCGATTATTTGGCCCACTTTTATTACAAAATCAAATTTTCCAATTAAACTATTAAAAAATAGCCTAAGTTTTGGAAAATTTTAATTTTAATAAAAAACACTGAAAAAACTAAAAATTTGAAAAATTGAAAAACACCTAGGGGGACTTAGACATGTTCATATGACTCAAAAATGATGTCTAGCATGTTTATACATTGACACATAGACTCTAATAACCTCAATAGGCCTAAATGCCAAGCCGACCACCCCAACTTTGGAGGTATGGAGTGAAAAACTTAGAAATTATCAGTCGTTTGTTCAACAACCAATAATAACCAAGGGAAAAAACACCCTGGGCTGATTGGATTGACAAATGAAGTCTAAGAGACCGAGCCTTTTACAGACACTATCATGCTAGAACATTTATTACAATCCCCCCCATGGGGTATGAACATGTGATAGAGTACAACAAGCACTTCCCAGAAGTACTTCCAAAGGTCCTTTGCAGTCCGAACAAGTTAACCCTGTCCGGTTCACCAGGCTCACTTGATAAAAACCACTAAGTACAACTTAGGTGGTAACAACGCAAACATCTTTGTTCTTTGGCATTGGTCCATATTATAGAAACAATGTGTCTGATGGCCTTGACAGTGAGGGGGCACAAGTATATATGAGTCTTGGCTCCTCATCAAGGGATCCCCTTTCAAATAGGACTTCTCTGGACAAGGATGACAGAGATTCCTTAGCTGTTGCATTATTGAGTGATGAAGATGCAGAGGAAGCAGAAATTGCATTCTTCAATGACGATGTGTCCTCTTCTCATTCTTTGTCGCCTATTGACATAGACAAAAGTAAATACACTCTTTACAGATGTGGAACATACTTTTGGAGTTCAACAAGTGGAGGATGAGTTGTTGATTTTGCATTAGTTGTTTGAGAATATCATAAATTTTCTTTCTGGATGGAAGAGTGTTTGCATTTGTGACCCCTTCATTACATGTATAATCTAAGTGGTGCAACTATTTGACTGCTTGTGGATTGACATTTTATTAATTAAAAATTATTTAAATGCTTGATCTAATGTACTGAAATACATATTCACACACTAAAAATACACCTACCCATTAAGATAATAGGCATGAGCTCTTATATTTGAATGATAAGAATCTTGTGGGCTTGGATAGCCCATGGCATTACCCCTGTAGGCCAGTAATGCGTGAAGGGTAGTCTGAGGATACACAAACAACCTAGAACGCAAAATGACATACATGTTTGGATAGTATGGCATGTCAATTATTTGATCTCTTATGGTCTCTCCACATACGCACACACACATTTACAGATATAGATAGTGATTGATACAGAGGTCGTATCTTGCCAATTTCATTCTTCGTATTTAGTCATTGTGATATTATTGTTACATATTGATTTGCATTTGTCGATTAGTGGGATTCATATATTCTGTGTGGACACAATTAATGTGGATAAAATGCGATACATAGTGTACTGAAACTACACAATCTAACAAGGTTATATGCAGTGATGAATAGATTTTGAATTGTCACTCTCAGATATTTGAATCTAATCTCTTAGGTGGATAGTGGGCACCTTATGTACCTATTTAAATAGTAATTCCATTTAATGAGTGCAATTGGTTTATACCTATTTTTCATTTTCTTAAGCCAACCTTGATATTTTGACATATGTAAAATATGCAGTTTTCTCATCCATATAATTAGTTATTATCAATGGTAGTAATTGAGTGCAAGGTTATGCTTTGTCGTTTAATCAAATATGACATTAGGAGTATGTAATGTTTTCTTTTTAAATTTTCATTAGTACAACATACATGAGGCTTGGAAAATGTGATTATTGTGTGGATGGAGATCTATTAATTTTGAATGGACATCATTATTGTCAGTGGACACTTGCAGTTGAAAATGTAGTCAATGATGGTGTACGTTGTGATGTGAATGGTGATGATCCAAGAACTTAGAATACACATCAGTGGTAGCATATGTTGATTGTGGAGGTCAAAAGTAGGCCTTTTTGAATGTGACCATGTATTTGAGTTGAATGTGGAAACTTGAACCAAGTAATTCTGGGAACTAACCTCAGAAAAAAAGGCAGAAAAGAAAAGGGTTCACAAATTGCTAAATGTTGTCAACATGACAAGTAACATAGCTAGAAGATGGAAGTACTAGTGATATTACCATGGAATGAAATCCCCAACAAGGATGCATCGTTGTGATTTTATTAGGCTTGCATTTAAGAAGGCATTATAAAAACAACAATCACAAGCAAGGGGACCCACACAAACACATGAAGCAATGTTAGTACTGGAGTGTGGTAAAAATTCAAAGTCTACAGAGAAGTGGTAATACAAAGTTTTACAGTGAGAACATTGGATTTTAATGTATTTGTAATGACTTTCCATAGTTTTCAATAATTATATAATGTGAAGATAAGGCAGAGACACATTAATGCCTTCACAATGAACATCATTTTGGTAAAGGAAATTACAGGCCATTAGCAGAAATATGGAAGAAAATAATGATGATAATTTATTCTGCAAAATAGCAATGTTAAATTTGATCTGAGTTGTTCAAATTGATCATTTGTCCTACAATGGTTCTCAACATAGATAACCTTTTCAGAGCACAACATCATGTTATCAATCCCGATATCACTTATTTAATGAAGAAAACCAGATAGTGATGAATTTCAGAATGAGGATAAGCTCTATGAAAATTTTGTCCACGTCATAATCTCCATTATAGAGGATCCAATGGTTTGATCTCTTGACAAGGCTCAAATTTTGGTGTACCTTAGTTTTGCCTCAAACTAGAATTAAAGTACAGGTTTTTGCTCTAACCCTAAGACTATTTAATCCTATTTGAAAATTTTGCTAAATTTGATCTTTTAGAACCTACCTTGCCTGGTATGTTTCACTTCCCCCCTCCCCCCCACTCATCCCACCCCACTAATGTGCCAATTCATCCTTCCTGTGAGTTGGGTTTGTTGGGATGGGAAAAAAGTACGGAGGACTGATTGAAAGGGGCGTTTTGCCTCATTGCAATCACAATTTTTAGCTGAAATCCTAGCAGAGAAGGATTTCAGTGAACATAGAACTAAATTGCATTTACAGATTGCCATTATTTTGTTCTCATTTTAGAACAACAATGTTCTTTCACACTCATCTTACTGAACTTATGGCTCAATCGTCAAGGGATGTTGCTCAAGCACAAAGGGGAGGAAGGGTGTGCTGCTGCCTCTTACGCACCTGGGGTTAACACAACAAAAATATTCAATCGTCTAATCATTTCTGCAAATAAAATTTCGCCACCTGTTTGCAATCGACGGTAATCGTTTTTGCAGATAAAATTTCACCAAAATTTCACCACCTGTTTGCAATCGATGGTGAGAAAACGATAAGGAGAGGATGGGATGGGTTAGAGTGCTACTTCTTTCAATCGATGTGAACTTGCTACACATAATAGAATGTCGGTACATTGTTTATGTTAAAGAGTCGCCAAAGTCCATTCTTCTCTTGTCGACAATGCAATGTAATGGATGGCTCCTGTCAGTTGACGGCTTGGCCCTCTCTGTGTGTGTATTATTTTTATTGGCAGTGCAAGGGATATTGTGTCTTGGCTTGCTTGTTGTGCAGAAGGATTTCACATCTTGGATGCATATAGAAACATAATTCGGGATTCAGGATGAAGATTTCTGTCAAAACCATGCATCTCATGGACACTGTAAGTAATTTATTTTCTCCCCTTTTATTGGACATTAGGGTTTCAAATGTATCCTATGTGTAATTGTTTGGATCATGTTATCTGAACTGTTTTATTAGGGTTTAAATTTTCATAGACTAATGGGTGGTTTGATTTTCGAGGTTTGGCTTTCACTTGGTCTGGATTTATTTGTCATGGGTTCGAGTTAAATTCTTGTTGTATTTCATTGTTAGGTTATTGGAGTTAGTGGTAAACCTGGAACAATGATTTTATGATATTTCCCTTCAATTTTGATCGTTGAACTAAAGCTCTGTTATGATCTCTAAACTAAACCTCTGTTCTCACGCATATATTTCTTAGAAACATAAACAAATTTAATGCCTTAGAAACAAAACAATTTAAGAAATGCCCTTTTCTATAGTCATTCCGGTTTTTGGCCTTCCAAAATGTTTTTTAGAGTGAAGGCGAGCATTTCTTGGAGTTTTTAGCAGACAGTTTCTAAAAAATTTCAAGTTATTATCGGAAAAACTTGAAAACGAGATTGATTTGGATGAGAAAATACCCGTCAGCTGCATTTGCAGATGGCATGATGTGTAATCCCCTTTGGCGTAGATTATTTTTTTAATCTTCACAGTACTCGTTGACTCTATCTTGGCATCTTCAGTGTTCTCTTTCGGTTATGGTATACTTGATATAATGCCTTCTGTGAATTTTAAACATCCTTGTGGTGGTCTAATATTCCACGGTTTCTTTGCTCATATGGTTCAAGGAATAAATTGTTTCATTTCACGGTCTTTTATTGTTGAAACGCTTCGTCGAAACTTGACATACCTTAGCATTTGAAACATGAGATGTGAAAGGTAAGTTTTCTTGTAAAATATCAAATAGTTGTGTAAATGTGAAAAATGGTATGGTCTTAATCATACATAAATGGAATGCCGATATGAAATTTTAATGTCTCTTGCACTAAATTAGTGCTATCAAGGTAAAAATAGAGTTTGCATTTAAATGGGATAATACATCTTGTAACTGACACATGTGAACTGAATTTCATAATTCAATTTAATCAAATTAATCTTTTTGGTTTCACAATAGATTTAACCTAAATACCATATTAGACTATTAGGTGAAAAATGTGGACAATAGTCACAAAAATGAATTCAATTCTTCAAGTAATAACCATTACTTTTTGATATCTGGGTTATGAAATTTAAGAGTTTTTACGTGGTTGATGGTTAAGCGGCTTCTTGTCCAGACACATGTTTCTCCTATTGGTTGTGGAGCTTGATCTTCTAGATCCAGAAATATTATTCAGTCGTGTTTGTACCCTAGGTGTACTGCACTCATTCCCCCTGCTTTGGGGTTCGGGGCAGCACCCTCGAGAAATTTTGTTGGGATGTTTGTTGGCCAATAGTTTTGCGGACCCATGGTATTGGGTTAACCGTAGTATTTTCCCATGGTATTTCCCCTATAAAAGAAAAGCATTGTAATACGACCGTGCAGGGTATTGTATTGTAAACAATCTCTATGATTGTGTGAGAGAAACTGTGAGAGCTGGAAGAGGAAGTGCAATGGTATTGCTGCAGGTTGTATCCCTTCATCTTTCTGGATGGTAATAAAAGGACTGACAATTTCAGTGTGGGCGTATCCCATTGTTTGGGTGAACCACGTTATATCTGTCTCTCTGTAACGTGTTTAATGTGTTTTGCATCTTGTTTAGTGATTTAACTGTATATTTGTTATTGCTCTGCGGTCCTATTTTCTAACAATTGGTATCAGAGCCAATAGGTCTATTTGACTGGTAAACTCATAGGAAAGAAGGGTTCCTGGTTCGAGTGGGAGAAATGGAGGAAGAAGGAAAGTTTAGGGTCAAGAAATTTAACGGCCAAAACTATTAGTTTTATATGATGCAAATGGAGGACTATTTGTACTAGAAGGATCTGTACATGTCGTTGGGCGGAAAAGCAAAATAGCTGGCGGCTATGAAGGATGAAGAAAGGGAGGTTCTTGACAGAAAGGCACTGGGAACAATACGGCTGTTCCTGGCTTTGTCAGCGGCTTTCAATATTTCGAAAGAAAAAACAACAGAGGGCATGATGAGCGCATTGGGAAGCTCTACGAAAAACACTCAGCTTCTAACAAGGTATTTTTAATGAAGCATTTATTTAATATGAAGATGTCTGAATGTGGATCCATTGCTGATCATTTAAATGAGTTTAATACACTTGCCTGTCAATTAAGTTTTGTAAAAGTGAACTTTTATTATGATGTTAGGGCTCTTCTAATCTTGTGCTCATTTCCAAAAAGATGGAATAGCTTGGTCATGGTTGTAAGTAACTATGTCCCTAGTTCAAACACTCTTAAGTTTGATGATGTTTTCGGTGTTATTCTTAGCGAGGAAATGAGAATAAAAAGTACAAGTGAGACATCAGGTAATGCGTTGACCATGGAGAGCAGAGGGGAAAGAGCCTAGGCACCCACGACAAGTCTGGAAAGGGCTGATCCAGGTCTATATTTGGAAAATAGAGTGTTGGAACTATGGTAATAAAGGACATCTAAAGAAAGACCGCAGAGCTCCAAAGAAGAAAGGAGATAGGCAACAACATACTACTCGGTGTTACGGAGAAAACTTCCTATGGCTTGGGGTACCACAACAGACAAAGTAACCGCAGAAATCAATCCTTTCCCATATGCAAGAGAAATAAAACATATAACACTAAAGGATCTCGAAACATACCTTATTCCAGATGGTTTATGTAGATCCTCGTTGAGCTTTTCCACTCTCGCTTGTATTAGCAATTTTCTCTCTCAATATTCAGCAAACAAGACAAGCATGCTATATAATGGTGTTAGACCTACTCTAGAATATATAATCAATAACATATAAGCATTTAAAAGCATCCATGGATTCAATATTCATTTAAATACACATTATTGGACAGGAAAATATATTTCTATTAATATAAATCAGAGATTACAATAGCGACAACCTCTGTCGACACGTCTACGAACCAGAGAAACTGAGTCCTACACCTGCGCCTCCACCACTTCAGTCCTCCATCTCTCGATAGCAAGCTCACAAGAAAAGGCAAGCTTGGGAAGAACACAAAGTGCTCCAAGGGACAAAGGGATGCAGACTCAAGTATAAGTTCCGGCAACAATGGACTATAGTTTTCTTGCTTTTTAATTCCTCCCTTTTCAATGTATCCAAAGGATTTCTTATATAATGCTTCAATGGGGTAATGGAAGGTCAAATATGAGCGATCTCAAGGCATATGGAAGGCCAAGAGACAAGTGACTCGGATCCACACCAAGGAAAACTCCAAAACTATTTGGCCTTTTGCACACATCCCGATGTACGTAGGTTTAAGGGTAATATCCACGTACATACACGAGAATAGGTTTAAAAGTCGCATATGGAAAATAATGCATGTTTTTAGGGATGATCTTGGAAACATCAAAGGGACAAAAATGGTCCATGTGGTCTAAAGAGTCTGCAGAGGGACAAGGAAGGCCATAAATGTGTGATCCACCATGTGTGGTAAAATCAGCTGTAACAGATGCCCCATAATGTGTGAGGTCAGAGGGGTGATACAATGGCCGAAATACATTACAAGTCCATCCCAGAAGTGGAGTGATGAAGAACCAGGTGGAAGAACCAGCCATCCAATAGTATAATACAATAATTAAACTCTGCACATAACTGCAAGTACATATAGCAGTCCCGGATACATAAGAGTACAATGGCCATGAATAGGCATGATAAAAAATATGACATGTGTGGTCATTGCCACTTATAATATAGATAGATCAGAATCTCCATGATGAAGATATACAAAGGATCATGATCTCCATGAAAGTTGAAGATATACAATGGATCAAGATCTCCATAATGGATGAATATATTTGACATACAATGGAATCAAGTCACGAGAGTTGAAATCTCATGAACACTAGCACGATCAAGGAGGTAGCATATATGAAATGCCACTAGTCTAGAAGGTCTTCTACACAATCCTCTACGAGTACATGTCCTACTATGTGAATAGAGGTGTCGAGGTTGAACATAGTCGTCCATCGTCTGATTACCGGTCATTGATGTATACTGTTAATAGACGCGAGATCACCCACCAATAATGAAAATGGGAATCAAGGTATTAGAGTGCAAACTAACAAGTGTGAATAAATGTGTTGAGGTTGAACACTTGAAAGGATCCATCGATCAGGGGACATTGATGTATTCCCAAAACTGTCGATGGCGAGAGAACCTGCCACTGATGACTGCAAGTCTCAAGGCACTCAAAATGACTCTAGATTCCTATCCCAGAATAAATTATTTGAAGTCGATGGGATGAAATCCGTTGGAAGGAGGGCATTGAGGCATCCCCCATCATCCAACGCGAGGTACTTGGCAGAGTTGTATAATGTGGAAGGACTCGATCATAATGTGCACAAACCAGTATCAGTACCGGGAATGGCCGACATGCAAAGTCAAGAGAACTGAGAAATGGCCGACTCAGGTTTCAACTTCCTTCTTACAAAAGCATAAAGGTGAATGGTAACTAAATGTAGGCAGCATAGAATCGATATACAAAACTGGTACATCTCTATGACACAGGAGGCATCGACAGAGGCTCCATAGGGACTGGAAACTTATCCAGTCGGTGGAGATAAACTCAGAGAAACGAGTACAGCTCCTAAAGTCAAACTATTAACCCAACCAGTGGATGTGACATACAGTGCTATGTTTGAAGGCAACACGACTCGACTGCTGCTAAAGATAACATCTTTTATTGTCTGGCTTTTTGGTTTTAAATTTTTTTTTGGGAATTTTTCAAATATTTTGAAAAGCTTGAAAAAGAATAAAAGTGCTTTATAGTTATATACTAGGAGGAGACGAGTGTCAAGGCACAAATAAACTGGTTCCAAGCAGTGGAACATACCTATGTTCAATGCAAGGACACATGTGTAGGATAACAACACTCGGGGGAAAGTCCCCTCCCGGTAAAAAATGGGGAATCAAGCTGCAAAGGATATGTAAAATGGCTCTGTGTGGCTAGACATGAGACAAGATTGAGCTATGTAGTTGATAATCAAAGTCAGGGAAGCCAGCATAAGGCTCAACGAGGCAGGAAAAACTCATGATAATGTAATTACACCTTGACATAAGGGAGTCCTGGGGAAAAAAGGGCCAGCAAAAATATCAAGAGGAGTATGAGGCTCTTGTGCAAAGTCATGGCGATACTATACAAAGGACTCCCACACCTTAAATGAAACATGTCGGCATGGGCGCCAAATGAAAAAAAGGGAACTAACTAGGGCACCCATGTATGGTCAAGCTCTACCATTCATATCATGTCACTTTTAAAACAACGAGAAGGTTTTGTGACAAGATAGAATGGGTTCATACCTAAGGTTATAATGAAATGGTCATAAGGTCATGCAAAGTGCAAACGGATGTGAAATCTAACCTATATGCTAGTTTAGACATAATACCTGAAATCGGCACGAACGGGTCAAAACCATGGTCAAAACGACACTCAAAATGGACTCCTACATCATCAAATTAGTCCAAAACAGTCCAAAATGGTCAGAAACAGTTTAAAACTATAAAAAGGGGGTAAAAATTTTCTATAAATAGTAAAAAAATTCGAAAATTCCATATTATTTGAAATTTTTTATGCATTTGAGATCAAAACTTCAAACGTGAATTCCGGGAGCTTCGTCCAGCGAAATTCAACACCGTTTGTTCTAGGTAACTCCTCATGTCCTCCTCTTCCATTTTCATACAATTTTTTTCAATTTCCATGGTCAATTTTAATTTTTAGGCCAATCTAAAATAGTCATTTTGGCCCACATGGATATTGGGGTTTTTTTCCGTGTATAGGGCTGGCCATACGCGGAAAAACCTCTCAAAATTGTGTACATACGCGGTTGTTTTGCAAACAGTTGCGTATGCGACTGTAGATAAGGATTTTTGAGGTATCTAATGACCAAAAATCATTTTTATATGCAGGTTGGTTCTAGAATGGAGGGAGAGGGAACATGGAGATGTAGAAGAGGCTGTTTGAGGTGGCTTAATGGCTCAACAAGCTCTACATGCATGTGGTCTATATAAATTTTGGTGTCTTGGCAGCCTGCAGGCCAAACTAAGACTCCTGTAGATGCTAGTGGATTACTAGGATCCAGACTCAGAGTCTTTTCATATCGATGGGATGTCCCTCACTATAGAGATTGAGGACATATATTTTATTACTGGATTATCCCGACGGGGAGAGGTGGTGAACCTACGCTCTCACGAACCCGGAGGTGGCCTTACCATTGATGAGTACATTACAATATACTATTTTTTGGACACGGAAAAGGTTGGGAGTCAAATCCCGAAAAAATCGATCCAGGTACTGGGACTGAAGGCCATATTATTGGCACTTACAGGATAGTCAGTCTAGCTTCACTCCACCAGGAATCGCGACCATTGATGTTTTATGCGGTGGAGTGTATGAGACCCACAGTGTACGACTGGAGAACTGCACTCTTGAGTAACATGAAGCAGCAACTCAGTGATTGCAAGATGGGCAGTGTGAGAAACTTCAGTTTTAGCAGCATACTGAGCACATTATTCTTTAAGTGTGTACCGGGGCTAAGCCCTAGAGTGGACATTCCTCCACACGGGGTTTGAGATCTGGCCCAACGACGTTGGGCGTATGCTATGCGTAGACTGGGAGGAGCTAGGGTGTCTAACCCCTACCTAGCGGACTTTTTTCCATGGTGGTGGTGGTAGATCATTTCCATCGATGACTATCCCTATGTCGGGATAGATTTCCAGGGAGATCTGGACATGCCCCTACCACCAGGAGCGGCATACGATGACATAGGTAATGAATCCCAAACCCTCTTTTTAGGTTTTTTTGAATTATTAATTTTTTTTGTGTTTTTTGATATATTGACTCAAAAGACATGTTTTTGTGTGACGACACATAGTGACAATCTGTCATGTGTATGCAGATGTTGGACCACGGAGACCAGACTATTTCCCTCGTCATAGATGGAGGGGAAGAGGAGATGACATCATGGGTGTGGATGTAGAGCGGACGCTCCAAAGCATCCACACAAACTTTGTATGCTTGACACACAGGGTACCCATGGTGCAAGTCGAAGACTTGCCTGAGGCCATGCAGCGCCAGGTGGTTGGTGTACCACAGGCATGGGTTCGATTGTTTCGACAAATAGCTAGAGCCGTGGTGTGCTACCACGTTCAGAACCTCGCTCCTCCTCCTCAGGCTTAGAGACCTGAGAGTGTTTCATTTTTGTACTACCGTGTATTATATTTTGGTGGCTCGAGAGCCCCAATTTTGTATTATGACACTTATGTATTATGACATCACATTTTGGATGTTTTAATGAATTTTTTTTATGATGATCGATTTTATTTATTTACATGTGTGTAAAAATGTATATTTGTGATATGCTTAGTCTATGAAACAAATGTCAATCTAACACGTAGTTAGCATATGAGTCAGCAACTTGATTAAAAGTTCTTGACACATGTATGTATGTTATGTTCTTAAATTGTCATTTTAGCAATCTCACACGTAAGAATCTTCGTAATAATGTTGGATCCCTAATATGATATAAGCCATTAAGCTGTGAAACCACTAACTACGAATCAAGACGTACCTCAAGAGAGAGAACACCATGTGAAATAGCATCCCGCAATAACTCGATAACTGCACTATATTTAGCAACATTGTTTGAAGAAGGCTGTAAACATATGCCTCCTGAAGACAATACCTGACCCGTAGGAGTGTAAATCACCCAAGTAGCAGAAGCTGAGTTTTGAGTGTGGCAGCTAGCACCATCAGCGAATCCTATGTAAGCGGAAGACTCCATTGACATCTGCCATAAGAAACAAAAGCTAATCAACAAACCCGATCACCATAAGAAAACCTAACTATGCAATAAATTGTACAATAATATACAATAATCAGCCCTGGCTGAAGATCATACATAGTATTTTTTAAGATAGAGCCCATTTCTAGGCTCCACCAAGGTTATCCCTTCATAATCCACTAGCTCACAGGTGCCTTTCTCTAACACACGTTTGACTACATAAGGACCATGCCACATGGGATTAAAATTCCCTGCCCCCAAGGGTTCTTTAGCTTGATCCCATAAAAGGAACAAATCACCTTCACTAAACCTCCTTGGACGGACAGACTTATCATATTAGACCTTAACGCAACGCTTATTTACTTCTAGAGCCATTAAGGCATCCCGGCGTTGCTCATCAAGCTGCTTTAAGTGGACCAAACGTTCCTCCAATGCGGAAGTGTCTGGTAAAAGCTCTATAGCTAGCTTCAACGAAGAGATTTCGCATTCAATTGGCAAGATAGACTCCACCCCATGTACGAGCTGATATGGAGAGAAATCAGTGGCAGTCTTAACCACGGTTCTATAGGCCCACAAAGCAGGATATAACATGATATGCCAATTCATCTTGCTTTGCGCAATGGTTCGTTGGAGAATGGACTTAAGTGATTTATTCATTGCTTCAACCTGTCCATTCGCCTGGGGGTAATAAGAAGAGGAGTTCTTTTGCTTATACCCTAACTTCGAATCCAATTCTTCCATCATTCTATTTTGAAAGTGCCTACCATGGTTAGTGACAAGTTCTTCCATAATTTCGAACCGAGTAATAATTTGGTTGAAAACAAAATGCGCGGCTGTCTCACCGTCGGATTTAATTATGGGCATAGCCTCAACCCATTTCGTGAAATAATCAATAGCCACTATGATGTGATGATGCCCCCCAGCCGAAGCTGGGTTGCAATCCATAAAGTCAAGCCCTCACTTGGTGAAGGGATTGGCGGTGATAATCGGATGTAACGGGGTAGGATGCGAGCGCATATTGCGTGCAAACACCTGGCAAGGATGACACTTTTTGACCGCATTGACACAATCTTTGAAGATTGACGACCAAAAATATCCCGCTCTCAAGATTTTTTGGGCTGTAGATAGCCCAGATAAATGACCACCACATGCCCCTCCGTGGCAATCATTCAGCATGACCTCACCCTCGTCATGGGTTAAACAACGATGTAAAATGGAATCTACCCCATGGCGGTACAAAGTGTTATCCACTATAAGGTAGTTCTTAGATACATGACGTAATCGTCATCGCTCATCTCGTGAAAGGTGAGTAGGGACCTTCAATTTTTTCAAATATATAATGATATCCCCATACCATGGGTCCAAAGTTGAGATAAGGAAAATATGCTCATCGACAAATGTATCCTCATAAACCTCCTCCTCCACACTTGGAAAATCAGAAATGAGCTCCGCAAAAATTAACGACTTCTTCGATTTCGTCGAAATGAATTCGAGATCGAATTCTTGCAAAATAACAATCCACTTATTATATTTTCCCCTGATCATCCTTCAAGTGAGGACGAACTGAAATGGATTGACATGAGCTACCACCAAGGTTTGGCGAAGGAGAATGTAATGTCTCAATATCTAAACCGCATGAACGGTGGCCAAGGCAAGTTTCTCCACATGAGAATAACGGATTTCCGCATCAATAAGGTTCCGACTCAAATAATATATGACATGCTCATGGAGCTCCTCATCATCTTGAACCAAAACCATACCAACCGTCTCCATGGACGCGGCCACATAAATAAAAAAATCACGGCTATGGTCAGGTGGACTAAGCATGGGGGCCGATGCTAAGGCTCATTTAAGAGCATCAAAGGACTCATGGGCTCCCTCATCCCAGCAAAAATTAGTGTCATTCTTTAAAAGACGCATAAAGCCTTTAGTCAAATTGGCAAAATTAACCATGAATTTTCGCAAGAAATTTGCCATGCCTTGCAAACACTGAAGATGTCTAATATTGCGCGGGGAAGACAATTGATGTATTGCTTCAACCTTTAAGGGATCGACTCTTATACCCTCCTTGGAAACAACGAACCCTAGCAAGCGACCAACCGTCACGCAAAAGATGCACTTATGAGGATTTAACCTAACCTGGTAATGGCGACATCTTTCGAACACTAATCTCAAATGGTATGGATGACACACTCTCAGACGAGAATGAGCAGCAAGATCATCCAAATACACTTCGATAATTGTTTTGAGATCATGAAAAATTAAGGTCTTAGCTCACTGAAATGTGGCTTCGGCGTTTTTAAGACTGAAAGGCATCTTTTGATATGCAAACATACCCCAAGGGCAAATAAACACAGTTTTATGTTGATCCTCGGGTTTGATCTGAATCTGATTATACTCGAAAAAACCGTCCATGAAGGAGAATACCTCGCTTCTTGCACACTCATCCAAAATTTGATTAATAAATGGTGTGGGAAAATTATCCTTAGGACAAGCATGATTTAAATCACGGAAATCAGTGCATATACAAATCGCTCTCTACTTCTTAACCACCGGAATGGGATTGAAACCCACTCTGTCAAGGGAATGGGATAGATAAAATCGGCTTTTAACAGTTTCTCTATCTCAGCCTTAATAACGGGTGCTTTTCTAGGATTCACCGCACGCAAACATTGTCGAACAAGCTTCGCATTTGGATAGGTCTTAATTTCATGTTCGACAATACGAGGGTCGATACCTGGCATTTACTCATATGACCAAGCAAAGATGTCATGAAACTCTTTAAATAGATAGGTATACTCCTTGATCTCATCAGGGGAACAGTTCGTCCCAATGTAGACGTTCTCAACTTTGCCAGAATCGCGAGAGATATTGATAGAACTAGTAGGTGATAAATTCACCATGTTCCCATCAATAATGGCTTCATCTGATGGAAAAACATCATCAAGGCAATCATGTGCATGAGAGGACTCAACTGCCCATGTAGGCAGCACATACGGGTCTTCCTCCTCTGTCCGTGAAGAGGAAGGACTAGGCTCTGCAACACAATCAATATTTGCTTTATATGCTATCATTGCTGCACGCAACGACACATCTGTTTCAACAGGTCCACTCGAAGGACTCGGTGAAGGAAGAATCCAAGGATATTCCATATGGGTAGTGCAAAAAGACACCGAATTCAACGAAGATGAAGCCCCACCAAAACTAGATCTGATCATAAGAACGGGCACAGGACAACTAAAGGTCCCCATAAGAGATGGATACAGACCCACACCCACACTTCCAGTTGCTGGTTGAGAATGATCGATAATCAGGATAGAAGCTTCCGATGATGCACTAACACTCGGATTACAGAACGATGTTTGATCAATCGTAACAATATTTCCATTAAATGGAAATCATACTACTCGAAATAGAGAAAAGGCCGCGGCTTGCATACTATACATCCAATTCCGGCCTAGTAAAAGATTGTAATCAAGGGGTGCATCAACCACCTTGACCTCGATCGTGACGGCCTTCCCTCCCAATTGGACCTTAAGAGAAGGAAGAATCCCGTGTGGCCGAAATGATCTACCATCAAAGGTAGTCAACATGTTAGCAAATTGAGACAACTTGGGAGAACACAAACCCTTCCAGTATGACAAAGACATCACAGAAGCAGCAGCACCTTCGTCAATCATAGTGCGTTTGATGGTCATGTTAAGACACTCTACATGAATCAAAAGAGACATGTAGTAAGGCAAGAGAGGCTGTATTCCCATGGTTTCAAATTTGATGACGGAAGAAGAGCTATCATCATTAATCCCAAGAGCAGAAAGCAAGGCTTTCCTCTGCGGAGGACAACTCTAAAGTACTTCAAGTGCAGACATCGCACAAGGAGTTTGGCCAAAATCCTTGACAACGGAATAGTTATGGGTGGCTCGGGCATTAGGATTGTGCCTCGAACGCTTTAGGACTCCCTTAGGAATGTGAGGTGAAATTTTAGGTTTATCCATAGGGTTTTTGATACGCAAAGGGCTCTCGGGTGGAGCAGGTTCTTTTCCAAGGTCCTGTTGTGACGAACCATAGTCTTTCGCACGAGTCACAACCTTAGTAGCACGTACCATGTTGGTGCAACCCAGTACTGGCTTCCGGTGAATTTTGATCTCCGCCTGATGCACAATGAGGATCATTGGTCCTCGAGTTCATATTTTGATTATGGGGTAAAGGATTGGTTAGCAGAGCTGGGCCCTGTGCTATGAACCTCGACGCATCTTACATACGAGGGCACAAGTGAGTGAGGTGGTCATCCTTACACAATTTTCAAGGAAACTTAACCTTACATTTAGAGTGCTTGTCCCCCCAGCATTGTGAGCATTCTTGTCATAAAAATTAGCATTTTCTTTCTTGTTCCCACCCTTACGATTATTTTTACCCTTTTTCTTATTCCTTCTGGCCTGTTGGTTGCCCTTCTGGTCCAATGATTGCATGGAAAGTACACTCGTCATTTGGGTGGGTCGAGACGAAGTCGTGGCTTGTCCCAACGTGGATTGATTAATAGACAATTGACTCACTTGTTTCACAACCGAATCCATAGGTTTGGTACTTGTACAACCCACAATGCCATCGGCATGTGGTCCAGGCTTGATCTTGGGATTGAAACTAGAACGCGGAGCGTTAGGTATGATCTCATATAAAAGTCCATATTGAGCATAAATCAAATCCAACTCTTGTGCTCTAAATATTGCTTGTTCCTCGTTTTGGACTCTGGATGTAGAAACATCCTTCGCGATGTAAGGTAACAACGACTTGAGGAACCACTTAAGGAGAAATTCCGGTGGTGTGAAGGCTTTAATCAACCTCTTCCGTCTACGCCACTCTTGGATATGATCTGAGATATGTGTGGCTTTGTCTTGTATAAATGTCGACAAGAGTTCTGTACCAACGTCGTAACGCACGGGTAGCTGAAAGTGATTGAGGAAAGTCATGGCAAGGTCATCGAACAAAACGAATGCCCCCCTTGGTAACTCTATATACCACTTCGTTGCAAGCCCGGTGAGGGTGCGTTGAAATAGCCTTAAATGGATTGAGTCGTCATGTAAGGAATTAGAAGAGCACCAAAGGTGAAAAGTAGTGACATGTTCACTAGGATCTTCTCCTGCTTTGCCCTCGAACTTGGGAATGTCCGAGGGAATCTTGTTTGGACAGTCGTCCAAGCCGGGTCATGAGATACCAGATCATTCATAAGTCTCGATAAGTCAGGTAAGTTCAATGTTGCGAGGAAAGGGAGCCTAGGTTGAGGCGGTCTATGCCACGCTTCATGATAATTCTGGTTCATATAAAGCTGATTATTGTAAATACCATGGCCTTGGCCATAATATCCTCCTCCCATTTGACCCGTGTAGGGCTGCATGGAAGCATTATGATCTGGTGTACCTTGACTAGGCAGCGCTACAAAGCCATAATTAGAAGAGTAAGTGGGTTGTTGATACCCGTACCCATAGGGTTGATAGTTTTTTCCATACTGCGGTCCATAAGGTTATCCATGAGAAGCTCCATAAGGTGTCCCATGGGATGTCCCATGAGAAGCTCCATAGTTAGGGATATGGGGAACTCGTTGCGATGGACCGTGAGACGATCCAGAAATAGGAATATGACCTCTGGAGACAATAGGAGGTACTTGACTCTGAGATACTACTGTGTGAGCAGTCGCAGTACGAACATGGCTAGTAGCGATATTTCAACCCGAAGGACCATGTGAATGAGGGGGAGGAAGGGTTGTCAAAAAGGCATTTGAAGGAGTAGGATTTGAGGACGGAGGGAAATGTGAAGGGATGTAAATGGTGTTCCCTATGGTCACTCGCCTCGTTTTTGGTATCCGCATATGACTACTAACACTAGGTCTAGGACGAACATGTGAAGTAGCTTCCACCACCGGGATGGAAGGTGCAATGTGATTAGTGCTCCCAAATCTCTCCGCATGGAAAGGAATAGGAGTGCCCCCAGGCATAGTGCTAGATTCAATTTCTAACTTGGCATGATGTGCCAAATCGTGTGAAGGGATATCAGGTATGCCATAACGAATATAACTAGTGCTTGTGGGTTCATTATGAGTCTCGTCATGTGGTAACCAATATCAGCGACCTGTGAATGAGGGATCATAACCAGAATGTGAAGGTATATCTGGTGAAGGATCATATACAGGAGTAGAATCTACATCCCCAAGCTCGTGAGGTGGATAAGACATCTCAGGAATCTCATCCTCATGATCTTCCATCGTGTGTGAATCAATGTGAGAAGTAGTCCACCTAGACTGTCTATTTCTCTCTCCCAAAGGAGGAGGAGACGTGGAAGGCAAAAGTCCTGCTAAACGACGAGAATGGCGAAGTGCCGTGCCTGAATCCACAATGACTCAAAAAATGAAAATGACTCAATCTAATTACGCAAAACCTAGGAAAACTAGCGCGCACAAAGCATACACCTATACAATGTAAAGCCAAATCACAAGCAAACAAGGGTAGGATATGTGAGCTCCCAAATGAAGCAGGTATGTCTCGCCTAGGAGAGGCTTGAGACTCCCATACACAACAAGCGGAGGTTCGTAACCAATTATAGTGGCCCTTAGCTTCAACACATATAGCGACTGTGCTGTCCGACCCCTACCTGGCCAGGACACATGCAGAATAACCTCTACGAAGTACCCTCTCGATAACCTAGGTAAGGCAACTAAGGTCACCTCAATATAATCAATGCTCAGGCAGACAGTCGTAGGCGGGCTTGACTGTATGGGCAAGGTAGCAAAGCTCGAAACTCTCGAAAGAGTCCCCAGATACGAATACAATCCTGGAAATATCTCCGGTGCTACTCAGTTATGACCAGGGGTCATCCCAATCAATAACTGTTCACACTGCCTCGTGCTTAACTCCCTTGTAAGAGGAGGATCCTGAGAAACACTAATTATATAATGGAATTTCACACTCTCACCTGGATAGACACATAAATGTTTCGTTCAGTGGTCTTGGAGAATTTACTCACAATGAACTATTCTAAGATCCTAAAACCTAATCTTGTTGGTGCACCCTATAAAAGAAAAGAGTGTAATTCATTTTATTATGCGTTGATTTTAATTGGCTTATTACTCAAAAAGGGAAAATGATCGTGCAACTAATGATGTTATAATGCAACAAGAAGTAAAATGCACACCTAACAATCAATGCAAATGCACTGTGTCAAATGAACAACGGGGTATGCTACTACGTGAAGTGCAAAATTTTCCTTTCAAATGAAGATGCAATCATTCCTATATGAAAACCTGACTAATACTTCTCCAAGCAAACCTAATGCAAGTACCATGCAAAAAGAAACAATGCAACAATGCATAATGATGCAAAAAGAAAATGTTTTTGTATTTTTTGAATTAAAATGAGATAATAAAGCAAAAGTATGACTCTACCACCCCTAGACTCTGCAAGCACTATCAGACAACACCCAAGAAAAGCACTAAGGTAAAAGAGACCTAATGCATTAATCCCAAAACAAAAAATAGAAAATGAAATGACAAGAACATTCTCAAAAAATTCAAACTAAAAAGCGTCTCTGGTCAGAAACAGAGGTGTATACAGACTCTAGAAGCATCCAAGAAGACTCAGCAATCATCCAAACTCACCCAGCAACACTTAATCTTCCCCAAAAAGGAAAAACTTAGGGAATACATGACTGTGTGCAGAAAACCCACGTATATACGCAGATATCCTAGTAAAAACCGCATGTACACGCGACTGTGAAGACAAAACTCGCATACAGGAAGAAAAAGAGATAAAAAAGAAGGTAAATAGACAAGCTGAGACAAAATTGACTCCTATCAGACACTACCAGGAAAACATGCCCCTAGACTCGACTCAAAAAAAGAGAAATCAAAGCAATTCAAGAACATTGAATGCCGATAAAACTCCCAAAGGAAATGACTAGGAACTCCCTAGTATGGTCACCAATTCTGTTATGGAGAAAACTTCCTATGGCTTGGGGTACCACAACAGACAGAGTAACCGAAGAAATAAATCCTTTTCCATATTTAAGAGAAATAAAACGTCTAACACTAAAGGATCTCGAAACACACCTTATTCCTGATGGTTGATGTAGATCCCCGTTGAGCTTTTCCACTCTTACTTGTATTAGCAATTTGCTCTCTCAACATTCAGCAAACAAGACAAGCATGCTATATAATGGTGTTATACCTACTCTAGCATATATAATCAATAATGTATAAGCATTTAAAAGCATCCATGGATTCAATATTCATTTAAATACACATTATTGGACAGGAAAATATATTTCTATTAATATAAATCAGAGATTACAATACTGACAACCTCTGTCGGCACGTCTGCGAACCGGAGAAATTGAGTCCTCCATCAGGGCCTCCACCACTTCAATCCTCCATCTCTTGATAGCAAGCTCACAAACAAAGGCAAGCTTGGGAAGAACACAAAGTGATCCAAGGGCGAAAGGGATGCAGACTCAAGTATAAGTTTCGGCAACAATGGACTATAGTTTTCTTGCTCTTCAATTCCTCCCCTTTCAATGTATTCAAAGGGTTCCTTATATAGTGCTTCAATGGGGTAATGGAATGTCAAATCTGAGCGATCTCAAGGCATATGGAAGGCCAAGAGACAAGTGACTCAGATCCACATCAAGGAAAACTCCAAAACTATTGGCCTTTTACACACATCCCGATGTACGCGGGTTTAAGGGTCATATCCACGTACATACGCGAGAATAGGTTTAAAAGTCGCATATGGCAAATAATGCATGTTTGTAGGGATGATATTGGAAACATCAAAGGTACAAAAATGGTCCATGGGGTCTAAAGAGTCTGCAGAGGGACAGGGAAGGCTATAAATGTGTGATCCACCATGTGTGGTAAAATTAGCTGTAACACTCAGGAAGTGAATGTAAATGGTGATGTGTTACAAGATGCTTTGATTCTTGCATTTGATAATACTAGTGATTACTGGGTAGTAGATTCAGGGGATTCATGTCATGCTACACCCCAAAGGAAATTCTTTCATGATTATGTTTAAGGTGATTTTGGACATGTTTTATTGGGGGATGATGAACCATGTAAAATTGTTGGAAAGGATTAAGTACAGATTAAGTTAAATAATGGAAGTGAATGGCTGCTAAAATATGTAAGGAAAATTCCTGCTATGAAAAGAAATATGATCTCAATAGGGTAGTTGGGAGATATCGGTTGTTTGTCTACGTTTGGAGAAATGTGGTGGAATATCACTAAAGGATCACTGGTAATAGCAAAAGGAGATAGGGTAGGTGCATTATATTTATGTCCTCATAATACTGATTATTTTATATCTATAGCTTCCACAGAAATAGGTGCGACGTTGTGGCATCATAGGCTTGGCCACATGAGTGAGAAGGGACGCAGATTCTCCACGAAAGGAAACTGCTTCCAGATTTGAAGCAGGTAAGTTTGGAATTCTATGAGAACTTGTTTCCACTGCAACATTTCCCAAAAATATTTTTTGAATATATTTTTTGCCCCCTTCGAAGATCTTAGTTTTCTCCTTAGCTTGCTTGATTTTGATTTTTAGCCTTTGGCTTGTTTGTCTATCATTAAGAGTTCCATAGTCTTTTTCCCACTAAGGCAGAAAGTGATTTTCGACCCGCTGCAGCGGGTGTTTCCCTAAGTTCGAGCCGCTACAACGGAGTTTTCTTTGACAGCGGTCCGCTATGGTGGGCCTTTCTTTGTCTCTGACCCACTGCAGCGGGTTGTTTCCAAACTGAGAACTGCTATGGCGGTCACACTTTCGTTTCACTATGGCGGGCGTTATTCTTTTTACGCGCCGACATTCGTTTACTCCTACTACGATGGAAATCCTTGTAAGTCACGCCCGCTACAGCGGTGGACTTCGCGGTTCATTTTTATTTGACCTCCGAGAGCCGCTGCAGCGGAAGCTTATTCCAGTTTGACCCGCTACGCCGGTTGGTTCTGCATTTTTGTTGCGGAGGCATTTTCTCGTTAACATCTAATTATAGTGGGACCCTCCTTTGTGAAGGATGCATTTTTTGTTTCCTCTTTGATAGGAGTTTTACGGCCTAGCTGCAGAGCGATAGCGGATAAAATGTGAACTTGTAAGCTGACAGTTGTGGGTGGAATAGTTTTTTTGAGCCGCCGTGTCGGGGCGTTTCCCATGATAACTTATGTTTTCCATCCCGCGAGTGGTTGACGCCAACGGTGTTTTGGGTTCACACGTGCAAGTTTTAATTAAAAGATTTAAAGCCCGAAAATCCTTTTATTTGCCCAATTCGAAGTCTTTCACCATTTTACATTACGGAGTCAGTGAAGAAGGTAAAAAGCTGCTGAGTTTTCCTGTTTTGGTTTCTCATACGGTTAGTGGCGATACACCATAGAGCTCACGTGGCAAAGCATTTCCAAGTGTCGTCGACTATGCGTAGCATTCAACCTACCAGGTAAGTTTTTTCATCCTCCTTTTCTTTAAGTTGGTTGGTGGTTGGGTTGTGAATCTGTCCATCGATATGTGGGGTGGGTTAGGTAAAGTCTCGGCCTGGTATATAAAGATATTTTTTTTAAGATTGTATGTCTTTAGGTATTGACCACTTCATTTTAGTTTTCCCTAGTAGAGACCAGCCTGTAAATCTTGTCTGCTTGTCTAGAGGCGTTTTCGCCCAGCCGCTAGGTTGAAGATGTTTTTTCAGAAGACCGGGAGCTGTGTCGTTAGGAAGTCAGTCGGTCGTTTCCCTGTGGGTTTAGGTGCTGGTATGGGCTACGATTTCGTCGTTCTACGCAGAGCTCGTAGGTGGAAAATCCTTAGCATCGATCGTGGGATTTTTGGTTTGGGTTTTACCCTAGGGCATCGGCGCCATCTTTGTTCTTTGAATCTCTGTTGTGCCTGTGAAAGAGAGTGTCTGGGGACGAGTGGGGGTTTTGTTGATAAAGAAAGAAGAGCGCGGGGGTTTTCAATAGTGTTTTCTTGTATCCTGTGTGGTTTTATAGCTATAACCCTGACTCGGGCCTCGTATTGCTGGTTTTAATGGATGAAACTGATAGGGTAAGGAAATTTTGGGTTTTTGCGCTGCAATGATGTATACGTATGTATTTGCTCAATTACATTGATCATAATTGTTTCAAATATGAATATTAAGACAAATCCATTTTTTAGGTACCATTTACTGTAGAAACTATGACGAAGAAGCTTAAAATTGTTGAAAGCGATTTTGACACAGATGTTGTTGAAGTCCCACCGGCAGTAAAGACTGAGATAGTGTACGAAGACACTAAATAAATTACAGGGGAAGATCTTGAGCAGAAATGGGGCCAGATCTATCCTATGCTGGTTGAAAGAAAAGTGCGAGAAGCTGGATTGGGAGATCTAGTTATGTACGAGAACATTTTGAGGTCCAGGTTAACCAAAATAGCATTAGGCCAGATTTTTTTCCCTGTGCAGAGGTCATTGGATGGTTGCTGCCCAAAATAGACACTGTTGGAATGATAATAAATGATGAGGAGGGCAAGTCTGTTGCATCATTCACACCTACTTTCATTTCAAAAGCATAGAGTCTACTGGAAGTAGAAATAAGTGTAACAATAGAGTGGGTCAAGAGTCCGAAGTTTGACTATACAACCACAGCAAAGGGGATGGTGGCTGAGGGGAATACCCTCAGACATAAATAGTCAGGAGAATATGAGACAACTCATCTCCGAACCCCTTTCAAGATAATAGAATTAATGATAAGCAGGCTGTATGGTAGGGATGATGGAAAGACGTATATTTTTTGGATGGATTCTCCTCATGTATTATGTAGCTATGGAGGGGAAAATTTTTAACTGGGCAGACATAGCTACCAAAAACTTGTCCAAATGTGTCAAGGCAACCCACGAGGGTTTGAAACAGAATAAGTCAGAATTTTTTGTGACATCTTTCTTGATGGATTGTATACTCTATAGACACATGTTTGAGAAGTTTAAGTGTGTGTGGAAAGAAGGGAGGGCCCCTATATATGTTGCATATCAGATTCTGCGAGCCCATGAATATCACAACCATTACCAGTTTATTTGTGAGGAGTTCATAAGACCCCTGTATAAGATGATCTTTATTGAAGATTGTCCATGTCTATCAGAGGGAGCGGTAGAATCAATCTAAGAGTATGGAGATTATTTTTTCACAGAAGAAGGAACGTATTTGAGAATGTATTGGGGCACCAAAGCACCCTTACAACTGCCCATGTATGTAACAGACTACATATCAAGAAACCTGTGTTCCCACCTGTACCTTTTTACGTAGGGAGCTATAAGTTCAACAAAGTTAAGAATGCTCCAGAGTTTGTGAAAGACCTGGAGATGTTTCATTTTGGAGAGAAGAGCTTCCACCGAAATGATTCACAAGGACAGGTGGCAACTTACAAGGCAGCTCACAAGGTGCATTTCGAGTATGCAGACTATATAGACAAAGAGGAGCAAGTGTTCAGAAATGTCTAAAGTATGGTAGCTATGAGCAAGCGGTTGAAGAGAAAAGCATATGGGGTCAAGGGAAGTAGCGGTAACAAACCAAAACCAGATGAAGGAAAAGAAGAAGCTGCAAAGAAGGCATAAGAAGAAAGTACTCAGAGGCTTGCAGCAGGGGCAAAGAATTTGTTGGCAGAAGAGGCATAGAGAGATAAAGCAGAACCTGCCAAACAGAAAAGCAAAGAAGCGATTTTGAAGAAAATGGCAGAGCTAGAAAACGCCATGGATGAAGGAAATGAAAGCCCTGATCAGGAAATGCAGGACACAACAGGGCCTACCAAGGGGAAAAGCCAGAATAATGAAGAAGTTCTTGGTGATAGAGGTCCAAAGCAGAGCCATGTTTGGAATGATCCAGAGAACCTGCCATCCACATCCAACAACATCCTTACTGGGGGACATGTGCCCATAGCTGAAATGGGGCTTGTTCCATTTACACCATCTAAACAATACGATGTGGCATGCTTAGAAGATATTTGTTTTGATCCTAAAATGAAATCTATTACATGGAGGACCTAAAAAAAAAAAAACCTTGAAGCTAAGGACTTAGAAACTAGTGACCACAGTAACAGAGAGGACGATCATGAAGAATGTAGAAGAGCACCCGAAACAATTGGCTTCTATGGGCATTGCAAATGCCTATTCCAATGCCCACAATGTAAACATGCTTCTATAAAACATTGAGCAGTATAAGGGAAGGGTGGCCGAAATGAAGGAGGTGTTGAGGAAAGAAGAAAAGGTAGGTAGAGAATCCAAAAGAAAATATGAAGCTACCTTATCATATTTTGAGAGGCTGCAACATGGGCAACAAATTTTAGAGGAAGAAAGGGTCAGTTTGAAATCATCCAATGAAGAGTTAAGTAAGGAGAAAGGAAGTTTGGAAAACAAGGTTGCACAATTGGAACTGCAAAAGACTACTGCTGAGTAGAAGGAAAAACAGTATGAAACCCAGGTAGCAGCATTGAAAGCGTAAAAGGCTTCATTGGAGGTTTTATTAAAAGTGGAAAATGAGCAAAGAACAGATATTGAGCCATTGACAAAGCATGACCTCATGCTCATAATTAAAATTTACCAGATGCAGCTCCAAATAACAGATGAGATGTTGAAAGTACAACAAGTGGAAGTTAGGTTGGAAGAGATTGTGAGCACAGCTTCCCATTTTAAAGACAAGACCTAGGATATTGTGGAAATTCTTCAAGGATGTTTGAATTGGTTAGAAACAACCAAGGAACATCCAACAAATTCACCAATCAAAGACTCAAAGAGAGTGAAGCTAGATTATGAGTTGATAGAATTCGGGAATAAAGCTGCGGAAGAACTGGTAAAGGCAACCCGGAGGACTAAAGGTGTTTGCATAGAGTTCTGTAGAAAGGTGCTTACAACTTACAACCATTTCCAAACATCTGCAAAGAAGAGGTTAGATGAATTACCTGAGCATGAAGAATACTTAAAACAATTGTAGGGCCATATGGTAGGAGGATGAACTGGGTATTCAATTGATCAAAAGTTTAGATGAGAGAGTGCTGAGGACTGTAATAGCCTAGGCAGCAGTAAGCAACCATCTATTGGAAGATCAAATTTGATTGATTCTATCCAGGATGGCAAATATAAAATCCCAAGTTTCCAAGCATGAGGTCACTATTAGATTTCTAGATCCATCAGAGGTTGAGACCATAGTGACAGATGCTAATATATGGAAGCAGTTCATAAATGAGGTGGTTGGGCCCACCTAGAATGTTTGTTTTATTGATACATTTTTTGTAATATTTATATTTGCCTGAATTAGCGAACTCACTAGGAGACAAAGACCTTTTTTGTAACTGATTTGTAAAGAATCCCAAAGGGCAAGGAAAGCCAAGAGACATTTCAAATTGTATAAATATAGATCAAGTCAATAGAGGAAAGGAATTTTCTAGGCTATCTTTTTGTGAAGTTTATTGTAAGAAGAACTACTTCCTTTTATAATAAAGAGGCCACAGTTTCTGCTGGAGAAGGGGCTGTGAAGTTTCAAATGCATGCTGTAGATTGGTTGAATGTCGAATTATTTTTGTTTCAGCTTATTCTACAAACTGTGAGATCGTTCTGACTTATGGATTACTTCCATGTTATGAATGATTTCTTGTTAATTTTGTGAAACTTATGCAGTATATTGAGTAATGGATGTGTTAACTAACAATGATATATCTCTTTATTTATCTTTATACTTACATCCATGTATTCTAAATTATGAACAGTTAGCTGTAATATTCTTTATGCATGTTGTACTGTACATTACTCGTCATTAATTATAACCTTGCTCCCTAGGGATAGGTTAGATAGAACTAGTTAGCTTAGCATAGTTGTTCTTTGTTTATGATTTAGAAGCGAAAGGGGTAAGATGAGAGGTAAGAACTCGCGCATCACATTGTGAACTCTTTGTTATCTCTATCGATTGCACTTAATTAGGCACTTGCATATCATATATAAAATAAAAATAAAAAATACACTTAAACAGTGGATTGGGCCGCAACCGATAAAGCAAGCTTTAAACCATTACTTGACCTATGGTAGCCTGACCGTAAACCGGACGGATTCCCCATACCAAACAATAATGAGCTATTTGGGAATGTTTATTGGGGAGAATCCCTACTGTTGTTACTTGGGATTTTCTAGGCCTCAACAGAACTATGTTTATGGAAAACAAAAGAGAGTTAGATTTCTCAGGGTTGGGAAAGAAAATAAGAGTGAAAAGTTAGAGCTTCTCCATACATATGTATGGGGACCAACTCAGGTACAATCTCTTGGTGGCTATCGTTATTATGTTACTTTTATTGATGATGCAACTAGAAAAACTTGGGTTTATTGCATTAGACAGAAATCTGATGTGTTTGATATTTTTTAGAAGTGGAAAGCTTTGGTTGAGAACGAGATAGGAAAAAGGTTGAAATGTCTCAGATCTGATAATGGAGGTGAGTATTGCAGCAAGGAGTTTGACAGTTACTGTTCACATAATGAGATTCACAAGGAGAAGACAGTCCCTGGAACACCACAAGAAAATGGTGTGTCAGAAAGGATGAACAGAACGATCATGGAGCGTGAAGGTGTATGAGATTACATGCTGGGTTGCCCTTACAGTTTTGGGCTGATGCTGTAAACAATGTTGTTTATTTAATAAATAGAGGGCCTTCAAGTGCTTTGGATGGTGGCATTCCAGAGGAGGCATGGACAAGTAAACATGTAAAATACTCATTTATGAGAACTTTTGGTTGTGAAGCATTTGTCCATATTGATAAAGATGATAGAACAAAGCTTGAGGCTAAATCCAAGAAATGTACCTTTATTGGATACGGGGTTGATGATTTTGATTATCGTTTATGGGATTATGAAAAACGGAAAATCATTAGGAACATAGATGTAGTATTCAATGAAAAGGTCATGTACAAAGACCGGTTGCAGGGAAAGAAAGAGGAAAAGGAAAACACAGAGTACACAGTGGTTGATGAAATCAAAGAAAATGAAGTTCCAAAGGCACCAGAAAATCAAGAGCAATAGCAGGTACCTGAAACTTCTGCAACTATAAGAAAATATACCAGGTTAAGTAGACCCCCTGAACGATTCTCTCCTTCATTGTATTATTTATTGATGACTGATTCTGGTGAACCAGAATGTTATGAAGAAGCAATGCAGGTAGAAACTAGGAAGAAGTGGGAGCAAGGCATGGATGAGGAGATGGACTCATTGGTAAGAAACTAGACTTGGGATCTGGTTAAGTTGCTTGTAGAAAAAAGGGCATTTCAGAATAAATGGGTTTACAGGTTGAAGGAAGAAGATGGAGGCAATAAGCGGTACAAGGCTAGACTTGTTGTAAAGGGGTTTGCACAAAAGAAAGGTATAGATTTTGATGAAATATTTTCTCCAGTTTTTAAAATGACTTCAATTAGAACTATTTAAAGTCTACTAGCGGTAGAAGATTTGCATCTTGAACAGTTAAATGTAAAAACAACCTTTCTCCATGGGGATTTAGAGGAAGACATTTATATGTAGCAGCCATAGGGGTATGGCTTGAAGCAAGCTCCAAGGTAGTGGTATTTAAAATTTGGAAGGTTTATGACAGAACAAGGTTATGATAGATGTCATTCTGACCACTGTGTTTATTTCAAGAGGCTAGATAATGGAAGATATATTATCTTGTTATTGTATGTGGATGACATGCTTGTTGCACGGTCTAACATGCAGGATATAAATGTGCTCAAGAGAAAACTAGCTAAATCATTTGCGATGAAGGATTTGGGTGCTGCAAAGAAAATCCTTGGTATGAGAATAACAAGAGACAGGAAAAATCGCAAATTGACGTTGTCTTAAGGTGAGTACATAGAAAAGGTGTTGCAAAGTTTTAGAATGCATAATGCAAAACCAGTTAGTACACCTTTTTCCAACCATTTAAAACTAAGTAAGGAGATGTGTCCAGAGACACAGGAAGAGATAGATTAAATGTCCAGGATTCCCTATTCATCAACAGTTGGAAACTTGATGTATGCCATAGTGTGCACAAGACCATATATTGCACATGCAGTGAGAGTTGTCAGCAGGTATATGAATAATCCAAGTAAAGAGCATTGGAAAGCAGTACAATGGATTCTCAGGTATTTGAGAGGTACCACTTCTCATGCATTATGTTTTGGAGGTTCAGACACTGTTCTTCAGGGTTATGTTGATGCAGATATGGCTGGTGATAATGACAGTAGGAGGAGAAACATAGGGTATGTGTTTATTGTGGGCGGAACAACAGTAAGTTGGATTTTAAAATTGCAACAGTTTGTTGCACTTTCAACAACAAAAGTAGAGTATGTTGCTGCTATAGAGGCTAGTAAGGAGATGATTTGGCTGCAGAGGTTCATGGAGGAATTGGGTAAGAAGCAGGAGAATAGCAAGTTGTACAGTGACAACCAGAGTGCCATTCATATTGCAAATAAATAAGCCTTTCATTCAAAGACTAAACATATACAGCTCAAGTACCACTTCATAAGATCTGTTCTAGATGAAGAACTGTTAAAACTGGAAAAGATACATACTAGCCAGAATCCTATAGACATGTTGATAAAGGGAGGAACCAGAGAGAAACTGAGTTCCTACTTGGTTTCTATTGGCCTTCAAGCATGAAGGTGGAAATAAGAAATTTTCCAAGTCCAAGGCCTAGAGCATAGTCCAACAAGTGGAGCAACGATGGAGTTGCTGTGATCAGTCTCCAAGCAGGAGATTGTTGGTTGTGGAGCCTGATCTTCTAGATCCAGAGATATTATTCAGTGGTGTTTGTACCCCAAGTGTACTGTACACTCATTCCCCCTGTTTTGGAGTTCAGGGTAGCGCCCCGAAAAAGGGGGTTCGAATTTTTTTTTGGGATGTTTGTTGGCCAACAGTTTTGTGAACCCATGGTATTGGGTTAACCATAGTATTTTCCCATGGTATTTCCCCTATAAAAGGAAAGCATTGTAATACGGCTATGTAGGGTATTGTATTGTAAACAATCTCTGTGATTGTGTGAGAGAGACTGTGAGAGCGTGAAGAGGAAGTGTGGCAGTATTGTTGCAGGTTGTATCCCTTCATCTTTCTGGATGGTAATAAAAGGACTGGCAATTTCTGTGTGGACGTAGCCCATCGTTTGTGTGAACCACGTTATATCTCTGTTTCTCTGTAATGTGTTTAGTGTGTTTTTCATCTTGTTTAATGATTTAACTGTATATTTGTTATTGCTCCGTGGTCTTGTTTTCTAACATCTCCATTCTATGTTGTCCAAAAATTTGTAGAGGGATGTTTTTGAGTACTCTTGCAAGTCTCAAGCAGCTTCCTTCCATAAAATCCTTTGAATTTGTAAAGGGAAGCTCACCGGTCTTTCCTATTTTGTCTCTCATGGGGATTTGATATTCTTAAGAATATGGTATTAGATTTTGGGTTTATTGTTCTAAGTTTCTAACATGTTATCCCTTGATCCGTGTTTGTGGTAACAACTTATCTGTTGTTCTATTTTTTACTATGGGAATCGACAACTGATACCCCTAAGTACACTTACACAACCCACATGCATGGGGCATATGCTAATCAATGTTTGAAGGTTTGAACCCTTGATCTCTTTTACAAAGTGTCATATCATTTTCCATCTCATCCAGATAGTGTATACCCCGAACAGGCATCACATGCATATGTTGTCCTTTTTTTCTTAATATGACTGAAACTATTTGTTTTGTCTTAATAGAATTATGAAGCATGTTTCAAAAACTATCTCCTAGTTATGAAGTTTACAACCTTACTCCTATTACGATAGTTTGAATGTTATTACAAGTATAGGGTCTAACAATATTTTTTGATAAAAATGTGTTAAAGGCATATGGTGGTAGAAGAAATCCTTCGGAAGAATTTGTTGCAGAACTTGTTCAAGTTGTGAGAATTGGCAAAGGCAAGGACTATATTACTGCAACTTTCATAGAGCTAGTAAATACAAACCAAGTTAGCTCTTCTCTACTCCTACAGGTGAGGCATGTTCCAACCATTCTGCTGTGAATTTATTAACATATAGATATGTTTTCAAGAATTTACTTGTTATTTGGTTTCTCACTAAATCTAACCCTAGATTTTACCATCTCGCAAGATATTACAGGCGAGCTCATAGAGGTTTAGGCCAGCTTCGAATATTCAACTGTTGTCATTTCCTTCTTCCCAACTATTCCCAATTTTTCCTGCCCTGGATCAGGTGACTGTGTCAAGATTCTATTCAACATTAAAAAAAATTAAGAGGGAGATCATGGTGGACAAGGCCGCCATGACTGTTCTTGCAGATGGTGGTGTACTCCTGAGAGACCTCCTCGACGTGGTGGCTGTGTTAGGTTTGGCTTTGGCAGTGGCGACCTATTAGGAGGGAATGGACATAGAGCTGCTGACAAATTCCTTAAAGTTGCATATATTCATAAACTAATTTCAGAAATAGAAATTGTTTTTTTTGGTTTTCTTCCAACATCTAAGTGCCTTCCATGACCCATTGAGCTTCCTTTCACAGAGTATCCACTTTCTCCTTCAACTTTTTGTATATATTGGAAAAATAAATGGTCTTGAAAGAACTTCCTACCTCTTTCAACTAATCACCAACATACTAATATAGATGTTGAGGAGCTGGCATGTGCCCTTCATTTAGTTAATAACTAAACTGGAATCACCAAAAATTTGGTTGACTGACATTTTTGTTCAAAGCACATTTAATAGTAAATCTTAAACCCGTAAACTAAACATAGTTGTTTGATCCTTCTCCTAACCTAACCTTATACTTTATAGTGAGATGCTCTAACAGATACAAAGTTCCATCTGAACTAGGAAAATTTGCAAGACCTTATCTAGCTCCATTAAAAAAGCCCCATGCCTAAGCTATGTCAATAACCAGTTCCTCTAGCTGTCTACTTTGTCTTTGTTTGACATGCATCATACATACTGAGGAAATAGATCTAATATGGGATTCCTCTCCTTGTGCACGGACATGCATACGATGTATGCAAGGAAGGGTTTCTTGCCTAGGTTTATCCTTCATAAAGTTGCAGGGAACCATATCCCCTACAATAGGAAACATGGCATTATTTGCAGAGTCTGAACTTGATAAACACTGCACTGACAAGGAAATTACCTTCACATCTCTAGGGTCTCTCGAAATTAGATTATCTCGAGTTGAGCAATAATGATCTGTATGGTGTGTTATCCCCTGAGACTGAAAACCTTGTCAGTTTAAAAGCTTTGGTGTTGAATGCAAATAGTTTCACTAGAAGCTTACCTTTGTAGCTAGGCCATCTGAAAAACATGTCAAAGTTATTTTTAAGTCGTAATTCATTCTTGGGAGTCTTATTCTTCATATTTACGCAATCTTGAAAAGTTGAAGTATCTTGAATTCAGTTGTAATGCATTTTTTGGTAACATTCCTCCCTAGTTGGGGAATTTGTCATAATTGTTCTACCTTGATCCCGGTACAAATTTATTGTCTGGAAATTTCCCTGCTGAACTTGGATATCTCATCAATTTAGTAACTTTGGGTCTCACTAATAATTCACTATCCAGATCATTGCCAAAATAAATTGCGGGCATGGAAAATTTGGTCTGCCTATGGGTAGGATCAAACTCATTCAATGGTGAATTACCCGCTGAAATTGGAAAGCTTGTTAAGTTTAATATATTATATTTTTAGTGCTGTAAATTCAATGGGTACATTCCTTCAGAAATTGGTAACCTCCATTCTCTGGAAAAACTTGACCTCTCAGAGAATAACCTTCAAGGATCTTTGTCAGACATCATTGGTTGTTTGCATAACCTTATGTATCTAATGGCTGCGAGCAATGGATTAAGTGTGCACATTCCAACCACAATTGCTAATTGTAAGAAATTGCAGGTGCTAGATTTGTCATTTAGTGCATTGTCTGGGACGTACCTGATGATTTCACATATCTGAAGTCGATTATGAGTTTTATTGTGGAGGGAAATCTTCTTTCTGGCCCTTTTCCAACTTGGCTTTGTAGATGGAGAAGAGCAACTTCTATAAGGGTATCCAAAAACCAATTTGAAGGTCATTTGCCTCGAGAATTGGGCAATTGTTCATCTATTTCGACATTGGAAATTAGTGTTAATAGTTTCCATGGATCAATACCATCAGAGATTTGTTATTCCAAGAGCCTACCCTAGCTCTTTCTGTCTTTGAATAAGTTTACAGGTAGCATAGATGACACTTTCTAAGAGTGTGTGAATTTGACAGACTTGTTATTGGACACGAACAACTTTTCTAGTGGAATTCCTGGGTATCTCTCAAATATTCCCTTGGTCACCTTAGAAATGGCACACAATAAATTATTCGTAAAATTACAAAATAGGATTTGGAGTTCATAGAATTTGATTGCAATATCACTCAACAATAACGTTCTTGTGGGTGGGTTGTATCCATCCATGTCTGCTGTTAACATTATCCAGAGGTTGCATCTCAACAAAAATTGAGGAATTTAATGAATTTATCATGCCATGGAAACTATCTCAGAGGCAAAACTCTTCCCGAACTTTTTGACTATGTCAACCTTGTGTCTCTAGATTTGGTAAGTAATAATTTGTTTGGTATAATTCCAATAAATATTGGGAAGCTAACAATGTTGGATAACCTTGTCCTTTCTCATCATAAACTCTGGTTTTTTGGTCGAGAATAAACAGTGTCAAAATTAGAGGACTTTTACAAAAAAAATATTTTTCTCTCAAGATCATTCGAAGATCGAAGAGATTAAAAATTCTAATACGATTAATGCCTTTACACTTTTAAAAGTTGGCGATACTATAAGATAAACCTGAAATATATTTATATTATATAAATATTAACATTTTGGTTTTGAATTATTAAAGATATGGTGAAAACCACAATCAACATGCAAGGCGACTTTCAATTTCATGCCAAAAGAGGTTGATAGCAAAACATATTTAGCAAATGGAGAATTATATCGAAGTCTTTATGATGTGGCCTGTCAGAAAAGCTCCACAACCTTAGCCAAGTAAAAGGCTATCCGCTCTAGCACATCCTTTATACTTAGTGCTTTTTGACTTAACTATTCATTAGGTTCAATTCTTTTCAAAGGTAATAAGAGTGTTTCAATGTAGTCATCAAATTTAAAATATTATTTTTAATTTTAAATTAAAGGTTGCATTTTTTTCTTCTACTTTTATTTTGAAAAGTGAAAAAGGTAATTTATTTTATTTTTCTATTTTTTAAAAGTTTTTAAAATAATTTATTTTATCCTTTTGTTTTAAAAGTTTTAAAAATAGTTTACTTTAATCAATCATGATGAACAAGGTACACATTTCAAAATAAAATATTGATATTTTATTTACATAGTCAAATCGCTTCTCAAAGAGCAAGTGTCATAAATCAAAATTTGAACTCGAAGGAAGAGGATAACAAACATTTATTTGACATACATCTCATTGACTAGAGAAGGGAGGGGTTGTATGAATAGAATCAAAATTCTCATCACTAATCCCAATTTTAGGTTTTGTGATGTTGACAAAGTCCATTTTGCGTAGGTTCATATCTAAACTTAATCAAGAACATACAAGTGTTTTATCCCAAACAGAATCATTAACAAGGTTATGTGTGAAACAAATAAAAAGTATGCATTATCTTTATGATGAGCTTCAACAACTATACAAGATTGATGGATTGCTGAGAGATTTACATTCAAATATTAATTATGTGTTTTGTTACCATCAAGCATCTACTGTACTTGATCCATAAATTGTCGTGGATTCCATTAGAACAATTTGTCACAACAGATCTTACAACTTAATTCATTGTGTTAGTTGAGTTCCATAGAATGATAAATACACATGACCCATTGTGTTTATTCAATTGATTCAAAAATCATGAGATTTAGGGCTATGGCTTTCCCCCAATTTCTTTTATTGCATTGAGAGTAGTGAGGTACTCTATGATACAACCCAAAATGGGGTATATGTTGTCATGTAATGTGGGTAATGTTGATGTGGCAACTATAACTCACTCCAACTTAATTGGACATCGCGCGTTTGGTTTTTTGAATTTTCGCTCCAAGAAACTCTCATTTTGCAGGTCTAGTGGCTTGGCCTTCCAGCTTGGGCTCATCCCTTGCATGTGTTCGAGAGGTTAGATCTGGTTGTTTGATCTGTTTATCGTTTTGTTTGATTGTACCATCTGGGATAGAGGTCATGGTGTTGGTTCTTGCTCCAAGAAACCTTTGCAGGTCTGGTGGCTCAGGCTTCAGAGTCTTGAGTCTTGATATTTCTGGAGCAAGGTTGTTTTGATATCTTACTTTCAGAGGAGGCTTGTGCTTTGGTGGATCTCGTGGTGCTTTTCAGACAACCTTTGGTTTGTCTGCTTCGATCTCTTGTATGGAGCAGGGATTTGTCTTGAATCATATTCTTGGAGGAGGATCTTCTTAGTTGGATGACGCTGAGGTTAGTTGACAGTCCTTGAATTTCTTTCTTTTTTTGCAGGAAGCTTTGTAATCATGGATGCCAGAGGGGGCTCCTCCCCTCCACCCGAAATATCTGCATTCAGGAGTATGGTTAAAGCAAGTGGCAAAAGGAATCCCTCTCATACTCAACAAACCATTGTCAAGAAACTTGACAATATTCCCTCAGTTGAGCTCCTAGTGGAACAACCATATCGTACAACCTTGAATATTGTTGAACGAGATCTGATAGGCCAGTTTACTAGTCTTTGGCCCTCTCCCAAGGCTATTGACATGTGGTTTCAGAGATTTAATCTTTCGAAAAGGACCATATTTCATGGGCCCTTAAGGGATTTATTTGAATAAGTTGAATTTGGACTTTGATCCGAATCAAGATATCCCTTTCGTTGTTCTGGTATGGGTCAGGCTGCCGCATATTCCTCTTCATTGTTGGAATAAAGAGTCTCTCGAAGCTATAGGAAACACTTTAGGAAAGTACATTGACAGGGCTGAAAGAAGAGAATAATATACTTGTGCTCGAATTTTTGTCGAAGTGGATCTAGAGGTAGGCCTGCTTGAAGCGATTAAGTTGTCAGTAGTAGGTTGGAGTCATGTGCAAGAGCTTGACTACGAGCAATTGCATTTTAAGTGTAGACATTGCCATGAATATGGGCACTTTGCCACATCATGTAAGAAGAAAGCTGAAGAATAATTGGTCAAAGAAAAGGGAGATCAATGGAATCAAGTCCAAAAAGATAATTCAACAAAGAAGGGCAATAATTCAAAGGGGAAAAAAGCACAATTAGGCTCTGGGAGTAATCCCAAACCAAATGAAAATAAAACAACAGTGAAGGAAATAATAACACAAAACAACTTTGAAGTACTTAGTATTCCTGAAGAACAAGTGCTCTCAGCTCTCGAAGTGGGAGAACTTCCTCAATCACAAGTTCAGACTCTAGAAGAAAACAAAGACTTATCTATGTCATCTCCGGGTTCTCCTCTGATGGGCACTCTCCCACTTATGCTGAAAATGAAAAAAAAGAGAAACCAATGGATACTATTGGTTCATCAGATGAAGACTCTATTGGCAGGTCCTCAAAAAAAGGATGCAAACCTCTTAAGCAAGTTAGGGAGGAAGAAGCAGAATGATTGAAGATGCAAGGAAACCAACCAACAATCAAAATGTCAATTGCAAGGACCACCAGGGCTAGACCTATAAAAGGAGGCCCTCCTTCTTCTGTAAAATAATGAACATTGTCTCTTGGAACTATAGAGGGATCGGAAATTCTTCGAAGGTGGTAGCTGTAAAAGACCTCTCAAGAAGGGCTTCTCCTGATGTACTTGTGCTACAAGAGACCAAAATTGAAGAAGACTGTCTTCTTTCCTTAAGTAAAAAGAACCTGGAAAACGAATGTGGGGATAGCAGTGAGTGCCAGAGGCTTTGGTGGTGGAATTTCTACATTATGGCCAGAGAATCTATTCTCATTGGTCAAAACCCATGCAACACAGCATTGGATTTTCACAGATTTGCGTCATTCTTCAAGTAAGACTTTTCTTGCCATTTTTAACCTATACGTTCCAGTTAATTATCAGGAAAAAAGAGAGTGTTGGACTTCTTTGTCAGACTATCTTTCTGTTAATTCTTTTTCCACTGTAATCATGGTTGGAGATCTGAATCTCATTCTGGATGTTAAAGAGAAAAAAGGAGGCGTTAGTGGGAGAGATCCAATGCTTCATTCGGTGGAAAATCTCATTCAAACATGGTATTTGATGGATTTTAAACCAAAAAAAGGAATATATACTTGGACAAAGCTCAGCAAATATCTCTTCCAAACTGGATCGGTTTCTTATTCAGAGTTCATCTCTGTTTGGAAAAAAAATCATTTCCTCCAGCATATTGGCTAAGCTCGCTTCCGATCATAAGCCGATCAAACTGCAGATTGAAGATGAAGAAGATTTAGGTCCAAGTCCCTTTCGGTTTAGCCCATTGTGGAAATATCAAGATGGATTTATGAATATTGTATCCATGGCATGGGAAATTCCAGTGGCTGGATCACCGAAATATGTATGGGAGAGGAAACTCAAAAATACAAAAGAAACACTGAAGACCTTGGTTAAACTCTCAAATAAAAACCCAATCTGTGAAAGGAAAGAGTCCTTGGAGAAATTGGAGGAGATACAATTGGAAATGGAAGAATTAGAAATCACCCCTGCTCTGTTGTAAAAAGATCAAAGAGTTCAGTTCAATTCCTTTCGATCTTTTAGGCGAGAAGAAGAATATTGGAGGCTAAAATCTAGGAGTACTTGGCTGAAAGTTGGAGATAGGAACACCTCTTTTTTCCATAAACAGTGTAGAGATAGAATATCCCAAAATCATATTTAAAAAATAACCTCTTTGTATGGAAAATCTGTTAAAGGGAATTCTCAAATAAAACTAGAGGCTAAAGCTCGTTTTCAAAATATTTTTAAGGAATATGGCGACTCTGATGTCGGTCTAACCTTTGAGTTCTTGTCCAATATTCCATGTTTGGTGAATGAGGAAGAAAATATTGAGTTACTGAATCCTTTTATGGAGTAGGAAATCATTGACGTTATTTGGGCCATGGAGCCTGATAAAGCTCCAGGCCCTGATGGATTTTCCTTCCATTTTTATCAAGTGTGTTGGAAAGTAATTAGGGTTGATATTCTCCGGATGATAAAAAAAAATTCAATTAAAATCCAAAATTGGTGGATGTACAAACTCCACATTCCTTGCTCTAATTCCAAAAGAAGTCAATCCTTCATCTTTTGATCGATTCTGATCTATATCTCTTTGTAATGCATCTTATAAAATTTTCTCTAAACTCTTAGGTAACATGCTCAAACCTTTGCTTGAGAAGATGATTTCTCCTCTTCAAGGTGGGTTTGTAAAAAGGAGGCATATTTTGGACAATGTAATCCAAGTATAGGAAGCCTTGCATTCCAGCTTTCAAAGGAAAGAGAAGGGCATACTAATCAAACTCAACATGGCAAATGCATTTGATACGACAAAGATTTCATTTATTTACTCAGTTATTTGTTCTTTTGGATTTAGCCCAACTTTTATAAATTTGATAAAAGCATGTAACGATAAATCTTGGATAGCACCGTTAGTAAATGGCAGACCTACACATTTCTTTCAAGCAACCCGGGGTCTTCGTGAGGGCTTCCCTCTTTCACCGTTTCTATACATTCTTATGGCTGATTATTTAAGTAGAAATTTAACCATAGGGAAATTTGATGGGATCATTCCGACATAACACTAGCAGTTGGAGTAGAATTTATTAAGCACACCCTCTTTGTGGATGATACTCTTCTTTTGGGAAGGGCTTCCTTAAAAATTGCACAAGCTTTTTCAGACATTATGACTCACTTCTATATTATTTCAGGGGCACTTATTAACATCCACAAGAGTGTTGTGTATTCTTGGAATGTAGATCAATCTACAGTGTCAAATATTTCACAGATTTTGGGTTTTGAAGGATTTGCTTCTTGGGACAAGGTTAAATACTTGGGTCTTTCAATAACCCTGGGGAAAAAAATCCTTACCTCTGGTTGGAAATCTTCGGCAATATAAAATCTAAGATAGTTTTGTGGGGTGGCCTCTGGCTTACGAAGGTAGGGAAGCTCATTTTGATAATGTTGGAATATAATAAACCCACTCATAAAATAATTAATTATTATTTGATTAATTTCCTACCCACTAGCTTAGATAGTTGGCATCCACTTGCACCTTAGAGTCAACATTTGCCATATATATCTTGGTAATGATTTATTTTTGATTTTGGGTTGATCTTGACCACTTTATGGCCATCCAGAATTGGTAACTGCGCTTTACAGCAGATTCTGCTTTATCTAGCTTTTCTGTGGATAAGGTAAAGCTAGTTAACTGGGAAACTGGCAGCTTTTGTTGCCAACCCATCCTCCATTATTTTCTCTCCATATTCTAGGATTAACAAGTCTTTCCTTCACTCATCATCACCCACACATGCTATTTCTAATTTGTGAGGTGCTTGGTAGATTGGGAAAGTGCTTTAGCCAACTATGGGGTTTATTATAATTAGTAAGCCTGCTTTATGAGCTAGCTTGAGTTGTCTTCTAGCAACTCCTTTTTTCTTTATAAGGATGTATTACCTATGTAATAATATCAATTATCATTTATTGATCATTCATTAATGTGTGTTCATTAATTCTTCTTCTTCTCTCCTTATGCTAATTCTCTACAATTCTATGTGAGGTTAATTGTGTGCCTAGATCCTTAGCCTATTTATGAAATTCCTTATGCCATCAAGGCTTTAGAATTTCTACATGGTATCAGAGCTAAGGTTCTCAAAGTTATACATGGTATCAGATCCGAGGATATCAAATCTCTAAATGATATCAGATTTTTGAGATTTCATTAATTAATTCTCCTTTTCATATTTGTAGGTTTATTTTGCAGGTTCAACTTCGAATGGATTCAAGATTATCAGTTCCTCTTCTTTCTCCATTCACAAGCTGTTCAGAGTGGAAATTGAAGATGATTTCATATCTAAAGAGACAAGGTCTCTATGAGATATATATTGGAGCTGGTGAAGAGTCTTATGAAGAGCCAAGTGACTGGTTGAATGATTGTGATAGAGCAATTGGAGCTATTTGTCTATCTATCTCTCCAAGGATGCACTACCTTATTGATTCTATTGAATACCCAAAGGATCTCTGGACAACATTGGATAGAATTTCAGGAAAGGACAATGAGGATCCTTCTAGCTATGTGGAGAGTACCTCTAGATCCTCAATGATTTCTCTCTCTCAAGATGTCTCGGTGTCTACAGTCTTTGATGAAGTTGATCATGAAGAAGAAGTTTCTCATACAATTCTTGTTGCTACTACTCTCTTTGATTCGAATCCTTCCTCTTTCAATCAAGAAGCAAATATTGAAGAGCCATCTTTTTCTATGTCTCTTGAAGTAGAAGATCTTGATTCATCTTCTTATGATGATGTTGATGAAAAAGAAGTGACTAATGGAGCTGCTATTGCTATTGATGATTCACTAACACATTCAGTGCTCTCTATGTCTTCTATCATGGATTCTGAGATCCATATGCCAAACTTCTCACATTTTGTGCATGCCTCTCTTCTTGATGGTGCACAACCTAGTGACTTCCAGGATGTTTGCTTAGCCAAATCAAGTCCTTTTAGTGTCTTACCACTTACCATACTTGATCCCATGTGCTTCTGTAGCTCCTCCTTTGTTCTTGGCACTCATTCTTAGAGCCTCCTTGAAGATTTTGAACATCACTATCTTTCCTCCTCTCGTACTTCTACCATAGAAGATTCTTTACCAGTGTATTCCCATGAGTCTACTGTTGTGCTTATTTGTGATCTCTTAGATTCTTTGGAAGCTAGATCAAGCCATGGATCCCATGCATTCATACTCTTTGATCCTATGCCTTCTCTATGTTCCTACAAGATCACTTGCACACATCCTCTATGTGTAAATGAAGATGGAGACATTATACATTCGCTTGGACAGTTATTTCACCTATCTGGAGCTCATTTAATCTCTATTGGTTCGAAGTCCAAGTCATCTCATCATCTTGGAGCTGATTACAAGTCTCAAGATCCTTCGGTATTTCCTTCACATCATTGGATCTCAGTTGTTCTACATGGTCCAAGTTTCCATCTTGCAGCTGTCCTTGATCCAGGTGAGCAGATTTATCTTCTTCCCAAGAAGAAGATTCCTCCAGACATCAGCATTTAGTTTGGAGCAGCAGCAAAACTAGCAGTTCAACATTTTTGGTATTTCTTTTCATGTCCTTTCTCGAGGGAGGATTTTCCCCTTGAGGTTTTGCCTCTTTCCTCATTTCTTTGGACAAGATAAAATGTAAAAGGGCGACCATAGCTTTGTTGCTAGGCCCTATATGCATATATATTTATGATTAGTTCAGGGATATCATCATAAAGTTAGGTTTAAAGGGGGGTGTTGGAATATAATAAACCCACTCATAAAATAATTAATCATTATTTGATTAATTTCCTACCCACTAGCTTAGATAGTTGGCATCCACTTGCACCTTAGAGTCAACACTTGCCATCTATATCTTAGGAATGATTTATTTCTGATTCTGGGTTGATCTTGACCACTTTATGGCCATCCAAAATTGGCAACTGCGCTTTACAGTATATTCTGCTTTATTCTGCTTTATCTACTTTATCCTACTTTTCTGTGGATAAGGTAAAGATAGTCAACTAGGAAATTGGCAGCTTTTGTTTCCAACCCATCCTCCATTGTTTTCTCTCCATATTCTAGGATTAACAAGTCTTTCCTTCACTCATCATCACTCACACATGCTATTTCTAATTTGTGAGGTGCTTGGTAGATTGGGAAATTTCTTTAGCCAACTATGGGGTTTATCATAATTAGTAAGCCTGCTTTATGAGCTAGTTTGAGTTATCTTCTAGCAACTCCTTTTTCCTTTATAAGGATGTATTACCTATGTAATAATATCAATTATCGGTTATTGATCATTCATTAATGTGTGTTCATTAATTCTTCGTCTTCTCTCCTTATGCTAATTATCTACAATTCTATGTGAGGTTAATTGTTTGCCTAGATCCTTAGCCTGTTTATGAAATTCCTTATGCCATCAAGGATTTAGAATTTCTACAGATAACTACTATCTTTTTGACCCTTCCTATTTACCAATTTTCCCTTCTTCTGGCTCCAAAATCAATTATGGGCAAGATTTCCAAGATACTTAGAGATTTTCTTTGGAGTGGTGGGAAAAAAATCAGAACCATATGCATTTGGTTAATTGGGAAAATGTTAAAAAACCAGGACTTGAAAGTGGTATGCAAATCAGAGACTCAACCTTGTCTAATCTAGATTTGGGAGGTAAATTGCTTTGGCAGTTGGTTTGTAATAAAAAACATCCTGTGAGTCAAATATTCAAGAAAACATATCTTCACACAGGTTCTCTCAAAATATTCAATTGGATAATACTCGAAAAGGATCTATTATTTGGAATTTGTGCAGAAGTTGTCTTGAATTTTTTAATAAACATCTCTATCGAATTCCTGGAAATGAAAGACAGACTTATATGTGGGAGGATAAATTTGCTGGAAACGCTCTGTTAAATGATGATGCATCTTGCAATGAGCTACAAATTTTATTAGTGAATAAAGGAATTTTAAAATTATCTAACATTTCTTCGTGGGAATGTAATGGGAATTGGGATGCGTGGACATTTGCTAAAGTGCCAGATCATGATCCCTTACTTCTTGCTCAACAGGCTACGATGGTGGAAAAATTGGTTGGTTTTGCTCCCTTTCACCTTTCCTGTAAGGATTGTGGTGATGGGGTCCAGTTGGAATATATACAACAACCATTGGATACAAAATCTTACACAATTCAATGTAGAAGTCCTTGCTGCCCTCCTCTGGCATACTTGACGGAGCTTGCTGGAAATTGGTGTGGAACTCTCCCAGCATTCCAAAAGTGATTTTTTTCACATGGACTATCATGCATAAGAAAGTTTGAACCGGAAATAATTTGACAAAAAGAGGTTTCTTGGGTCTTACAGATGTTGTTTCTATCAACAAGTTGCTGAGAATTCAACACATATCTTTGTAGGATGTGCATTTGCTCACAAAGTTTGGTCTCATTTCATGCGTGGGTTATCTTATTCTTTAAACTCTGACCCTATAATTCTCTTCAAAAACTGGAAGTCAAGGTATCCTGGTTCTCTCTCATTTAGTCTGGAATGGAGGCAAATTTGGCAAGCCATGCCAAAAGTCATATGGTGGAAAATAGGCTGGCAAGAAATGATATGATCTTTAACAACAAAATTTTGAAACCTCAAATTGTAGCTTTAAAAGCCAAGGCTTTCTATTGGAAGTAGTTGGAAATCCACAAATCAATGAAATTAAATTAGAACCTGAGTATAAATGGTTGGGATTGGTGAAAGAGGATAAAGTTCATTTGGATGTGTGAAAGCTAGTAACTAAACCAATTTGGCATATTTGAATTGCAGAAAAGGAATTTTTAGAGTGGTGGCAAATGAAAAATAAAGTTTCAATCTTCTTCGATTGAGCGTCAAAAGGAAATCCAAGGAAAGTTGGAGCAGGTGGGTTGATCTTCTATCTAGGAGGAAGGATAGAAACAAGTTTCAGATGGGGAGTAGGAAATATTACAAACAATCAAGCAGAATTATATGCTCTCCTAAAATCCTGTCAACTTGCAAAGGCAACAAGACATAATAACATTCGAATATTTGGAGACTCTGAAATCATCATAAAAGTTTTAAATTCTGCTACATAGTTCAAGAATCCTAGCTTGAATGTGATCATGCAAAGGTTTGATTACATATTGATAAACTGTACTTCAGTCACCTCTTATCACATTCTTCATGATTTGAACAAGTTGGCTGATTGTAAAGCAAATATAGTATGCCTGCTTCCTCCAGGAATGCTATGCTTAAATGAAGACCCTTGTTTGATGAATCCTATTCCTTAATATGGGAAAGTGACCTTTGAACTTGAGAAACTGAATATTGGATTAGATGTAAATGGGTGAAGGCCCAATCAATTCTTTAGCAATAAAATAATAATAATAATTTTGGTTAAAAAAAAACTATAACCCACTCTACGATTCTATACCTATTTTCGTTTCATACCATAGCTTTAAATAACCAATAAAAAATATTGAAGTCATTGGATAAAGGGGCTAAACAAACAATCAAATGAACAACATTTCAGAATGTGAGCTAGAAAAAGCACCAACACTAGAAGAGTTTGATCTCTGTAGTTTATTGCTCACCCAAACTCGTTGAAAAATTAGGTTTTCATCACCCCCCAATCCGTTGGTGTCTTCAACATCATGTACATTAAAAAGGTGTTAAATCTAGTATTGAATGAGTGTGAAGACCCATGAATGTGCGTCACCGAAGAATGTACCAAGGTGAGAATTCAAATCAAAAGGTTGTGATGCTTGAATCCATGAACATGAGTTGAAGCTTGCAATTCATACATTGTAAACTCGTTCGAATAGTGGAGTGACATGTATTAAATTGATTCTTGGTCAAAGAAACTGATGGCTCAAGCTTGGCATTGGCACTCAAATATTTTGAAGTTGTCGATCACTGGAGTTGGGAACTTGGGTGTATTGGTCCATGGATGGGCCGAGTACCAATCTCTTTAGGTATATGCCATGAGGGGTTGTCCCATGAAGCTAATTTTTATTTACACTTTATGATTGGTGGACCCTTGTCTTAAACCATATGGCAAATAAATGCCTTGTGAGGAGATTCGATGGAGTTTGGTTAAATGATAGTTATTATTTTAATATTTTATTTAAATAATAGAGTGGGAAAAGGGGATTTGAAAAGTGGTTAGCATTTTTCTATTATTATAGGTCCAACCAGTTTTTGGGATTTCTTAGACTGGAATGCAATGTAAACTTGTTTAAAAAATGAAATCACTCTGTAATGGGGAATGTGAATGTGATTTTGACTTCAACTATCTTGAGCTTAGGAGAAATAAGGGGCATGTCTACAAGCACACTCCCCTGTAAGAAGCTTGTGACTTATAGAAGAATCCTATAAACAAACAAAGCATCCACTTATAGCTAAGAGATGAATAAACAAACTTGTTTCCTAGTCATTAAGCTATAGGGTGAAATACTGATGAATCAAGGAAACAAGAGACAATTGTGATAGGGTGAAACAATGATGAATCAATGAAACAAGAGACAATTGTAAGAGGTAAATGTTGAGCTTAATGACCAAGATACCAATTTGTTGAGCCTCTAAAATGAGTAATTCATTGGGTTAAGGTGGTAGATTGCACATCCAAGTGAGTGATTTGTTTTTGTTTTTGTTTTCTATTTATGGGTGAGAGAGTTTGTGTGCTCCTAGGTTGTCAATTTTCTATTTTGGCGTGTGGGTTATTGAGAATAATAAATGAATCCATCTCTCATTTGTTTTAGAAAAGAGAATTCAATGAGATTGAATGTCTTGTGCTTGGATCTTTGGTTTTGATAGGCTCCTTGCATTATGAGGTGAGAAATTTCACCTATAGTGGCTAACTTTTGAATTAGAGGGGTAACTTTCCTTAGGTGAGAAATTTTTCTCTTGAATATTTTATATTTACTTTAAGTAGAATCATCTAAATTAAATAAAAAACAAGAAAATCAACATATCCTACTTTCCAGTAATGGACTCCATCATAAAATGCTTGCTTATTTGTGATGTGAATATTCTTGTAACTATGAGTTATCTTGAAAGGGATTCTTACAATTGGTCTTCCTTCCCTGCAAAAATTGTAGTTTATTTCCTCAAGGTATGATGATAGGTCTATATCAACTTGAATTTAGTTCCCATTTTTATCTTTTTAACCCTCCAACAACAACCTATCGACGTATTATTGCACCTTATTGGGGTAATTGCTAGTTATTCACAGTGGCCATCCATTTTTGCATTTTGTTGACATGGTCATGTATCTCATGCATCCATATGCATCCACACAGTATGCCCCATATTTTATTTCATCATAAGAGACAAACTTAAATTTGAATTCCCTACCCACACCAGATGTGGTTTTAATTGCACTGTTCCCTATATTTTATTTCATGATAAGTGGAAAGCTTAAATTTGAATGTTCATGCCCACTGAATATGTGAAAGTGGTTTTAGTTCACTGCACAACAAAGGTAGAATGTTAAGATAGTACCCAACAAATTTTATCATTGCCTCTAGAATTCCTTAAGAGGGAGTAGACCCAATTGAGGATGACAGGAAAATGCAAAGGAGGTCTCAATTTATTTAGTCATTTTTTTTCTTCAGTTTATATTCATGCCTCTGTATGATTATTGTTTTTGCATTCATATTTTTGTTGTTTGACATTGTGGGTGGTTACTCTATTATGTGTAGAAGTAGTTATACATCGTATATCGAAAACTCCTTCGAGTTGGAAATGTTAGTTACAACATCACGAGTCGTTCTCCAAGCCAATCTTGTGTGTGACACGGTTGGGACTCATGTGTTGAGGTAGGGAGCCTAAGTTAGACTTAGGAACTTGTAGTAAAATTCTTGACCTGGACACAAGAATGACTAAGCCTTCCATATAAAAGGTTAATCCTCATGTGTTGAGGTGAATACTTTGATGTGTCAAAGTGATGATGTTATACAATCTTGTTGACAAGGTTAAGGACTTGTGTGTCAAGTTAGATTTTCATATATGAGGTGGATCTCCAATGTAGAGGTGAGGTTTTAAATGTCGAAGCATTAATGTTGTGTGATGTATTACTAGCCATGGTCATTAGAGATGGATAATTCTATTAAGTCTCCTCTAGAGACTGGCCACCTCTAGAGTGAATAACTTTAGCATATGACCACTTGGGACGAGAGTAATATAATATGATCACATCATTAGATAAATCTTCTTAGTATAATCTGATATGATAGATAAATTAAAGCTAGCACATATGGACCATGTAGATAAGATACGTTATAAATATAAAATGCATAGAGAACAAAGAGAATTTGAATTGATCATGAGAATACTTCAGTTGACTAAAGAAAACTCAACTTGTTAAGCTTCGGTTCAATTAACAATGTATGCCTCGATTAATTAAAGGAGAACTCACAGTGGTCACTTCAGTAAATCAATGAGCATAATTTTAGTTAAAGAATAGTTAACTAAAGTGTTAATAAGAATAACTAATTAACTAAAGTATTTTGCATGACGACACTTTAGTTAAACTAAAAGATGACATTTAAGTTATGACACTTGAGTTGAAAAACTTGCATGATTCCACTTGAGTTAGCATCCTAACTAAGTGATCCTACATCCAATTAGAGGGAAAGTTAATCCTGAAGTGAATAAAACATGATTTAATGCCAAATATGAAAGGAATTGTGCATTGTATTATGTAGGATTGAAGAAACCGAGGTGCAGAGAAATTCTCCAAGAAGAGTATTCGTTGTAGTTTGCACGGGAGCCTTTCCCATGCAATGTGTTATAGCTAGTTTTTGTTTTCTATTTTTAGACCGTATGCTTGTTTTCAAAACATGGTTTTCTTATTGCTTTAAGATTCTGAGTTTGGTTTTTGAAGTATTTTGATAGCATGCTTATTTTTATTTTTGATTTTATAAGTTTTCATTTTAAATTTACTTTAATTAGTTGTTTTCATACTTTTAATGGGATTATTAGGTGAATGTATTTATGAAAGGTTGGATAGAGATATCATAAGGGTTAATCAAAGGTTGATTTCACAATATAACCCTTTGTTTTTTAAGCCTTTTGTCAAAAAATTGAAGAAAGAAGTCATTATTGAAGTGGAAGAACAAACTACTCAAGTGGAGTCTTCGACACAGAAACTTGAAGAGCTTGTAGGTGGACAACAAAAGAAGATTGATGAATATAATCAGTTGGAACCTCAAGTTTAGAATTTAGAAGATGTAGCAGAAATCATCAAGGATGATACAACAAATACCTTTGATGAAGATATGAACCAGAAAGAAGGTAAATGTGTTTTAGAACAAGAGAAGATTCTTACAGATGTACATCAAGAAAGAAAGGAGATCCCAGTGCTTGATAAATTGAATCCTGTGACTGTCAAATAAAACTTCCACATTACAGAAAGGAGTGTGCAAAGTTTATTGAGAATTATGCTATGTTTTTTCCTGTTTTGGTCATTGCAATTGAGTGCGGATTACGAGTTGATGGAGATGAATTTTAGAAAACAAAAAGAGGTTTTTTTTCACAAGATAACCATTCACAAAACCTCTCTCAGTTTCACAACAACTGTCAAGGTTTGAAAGATTCAATTTAATCTTTACATCCTATTTTTCAAAGTGTAAAAATATTTAATATTTTCCTGTTTTAGTCTTCATCTTGCGGGGCATATTATGATTGATTGGAGAAGAAGTTTTAAAAACCAAGATATTTTTTTGTCCATAACAGACCCATTCATAAAAACCTCTCTCAGGTTTCACACAGGTGTCATGGATTGAGAGATATGGAAGCTTCTTTGAGACCTATTTTTCAGAAATTTGCCAAATTTACCAGGAATCCGATTTTGCTATTTTTAGTCAATTAGTTGAAAGTTGGTTAATGTAACTACTGAGTAGTTTCAAATTCGACCTAATGAAGGGAAGATAGAACTACTTCTTTGTAATTATATAAAGGGGTGGGGGAAACAGAGAAGAGGTTGGAATTTTTGTACAAGGGGAGGCTTTCAGCTACTATATAGAGCTAAGTTTTAGAAAACTCTTATGCATGTTGGATTACTGATTATGTTATATATGCAATCTATAAGCCCATTTTATCTTCTATGATGGTTTCATTTCTGATTAGTGTGATCACTCAATTTATGAATTCATTTCTTGTTTAAGGTTGTTTCTCATGGAATGCTTATGAACTGTGGATGAAACTTAGTTATGTGCTTATGTTTTTCTAGTTTATGTTACATATATTATACATCTCAGTCTTATATTGTGCATGATTTAGTTTTTTGTTTTAGCCTTATGAGTTTTACCCTCTTGTTTACAAACTGCAAAACCAAAACCCTAAAAAACCTGTTTTACTTAATTTTGTTTTATGAGATTATGTTGGTTTGTTCTTTAGTAGTATGAGAACAATTTCTGGCACTAACACAGTGATTCACTACATCATGCATGAGACTATTTTTGGCAAGTTATTTATGAGTTGGACACATTGTCAAGTTCATATGGTTGAACTCTATTCTCTATTGCTCAGTATTTACATCCGGGGTGTTCATTCTCTCTTATCTTGCACCTAGGGTGCCAAAAACAATATGCTATTGTAAAATACATTCTTTGATATCTATCATAATTATATTTTGAATATTTGTTAGGGTTTTTAATCCTCATAGTTTGAGGGTTTTCCCTAGGATACATCTTGTATTATGGTTGAATGTTTATGTGTATGAATTGTTCATTGATTTCAAGTACTCAATAATTTTGTACTTAGAGAATTAAAGATCAAAGTTCAACATATTTCGATAAAAAATTCAACAGGAAATACCACTACATTGTGAAAGAGGAAGGATTCACAGTGTTCTTATATGTTTTGTTTATGTAGAATTAGAGAAATAGGCCCACATGGGTGTTTTGTTTATGCAAGACTAGAGGAAAAGATCACACCAACCTTGTCATTTAGTTTATTATGTACAAATGAAATTTGAAAACATATATTGTTTTCAAGTGTTTTAGCTTTGGAGGAATAACAACTATTCATCTCAACATCCAATATCACTTCATATGTGTGGTATTGCTTTTATAAAAATATTGATATCTACATTTTTTTTCATCATTATTCTTCAAATTGTATATTTTGGGCAATGAATTTGTTTATATATTTGTGGAGGGTGAATTATGTTTTGGATTCGTAATAAGATTATAATCACAAGAACAATTTTTATGCTTGGTTGTAGCCTCGTAGTAGATTTTCCTGTGAGGAGAGTGAAACACAAGGAAAATATTAGGCTAACAGTCCTGCTGCAATTCTCCATGATGGTCATCACAAACATTGCCTCATGCTTGGTGGATTTTGACTATGCCCACCAAATTACATTGGAATCCTCTTCTTGCATCATGTACTAGAGATCGCATTATGACGGGCAATGTTGCACGGCGAGAAATGCTACCAGTCATTTAAGACTCATACAAGTAAGGACAAAGTTTAGAAGGATTCTAGAGATTTTTTCACGAGTAGGAAGCAGGATCATGCTAGGTTTGGCCCAAAGATCCATCCAAAACGATGTTGTGATACATGGTATGTTGACAAGGTTATCAGATCCACCACTCCAATTTTATTAATATTTTCATACTTTTGTTATTTGTGCATGTTATAGCATTGGAAAAAGATAAATATTTCCATAGTTCCCAATGCTTTACTCCAAAGGACCAATGTGTGAATTTGGTGGATTATTGAGTTGGGACTTTGGTTAGGTATGGATTTAAAAGTTAAAAAAATATACAAGTTCCTTTTTAAAATTATTAGCATGGAAATTTCATCTCTTGAAACTAATTTGTTTAATATGATGATGGGTATCATTGAAAAATTACCAATTTTAATATATTTTAAGTTATAGTGTTTTTTAATAAACATATATTGGATTTCCCATGTATGCTAAGCATGGAAGCCATAAGGCTCACACAACTTATCCCAACTCACTCATAATTCCTAATTCAAAATGCCATGATGGGCCCAATTCAAAATTCCATGATGGGCCATCTAGCCACAAGTGGATATGAGTCAACACCAATCCATGTAGATCACATGGATCAAAGCGGTCATTCTTAATAGAATAAGCTAATGTTTAGATGATTTCACTAGTATTCAGGTGTTTTTTCCAGCGAACATCCAACCGAATTTGTTGAAATCATAGTTTTGTGTTGCTAGAATTGCATAATCGGGGTTCCCCTGGGGGTAATCGAGGTCATTGATGCTATTGATGCAATCAAAATTTCAATTCCAGCAGTTGAAATTATGTTTCAACAATTTTACTCATTACCGGGATCCGGTGAAAACCGTCAGAAAAAGTGCAAATCGTCTAAACATTAACTAACTTTGTTATTAATGCTCCAACATCTCTATCTGCAATGAACGATGCGGAAATACTTAGAGTGTATTGAATGAAAAAATGGTGAATAAGAGGCAAGAAAAGGACATGAAGGAGATTGAGTTCACTCATGTGAACATGGACAAGTTAATCATGGAAGCGATCTAGTGCATTAACCCCAAATGTAGATTGGAAATCACTCACATTCTCATAGTCATTCACAAAGACATGGGCATTGGTGACCATCAGAAGAGCCAATGCAGAGTCGAACTCATGGTACGCAATATTGGAAAGAAACGGGTTGCAATTTAGCTTCAGAATCCCACCACCAACCAGGTCAAAGCGGATATAACTGCAAATGCAAATAATTACAATAAGTCCATCCCTCTCACCCACAAAATCGAAATTGAGAGTATAGAGAGAAAAATTTATTAGGAAACGATTATTTTCCAAGAATTTGACAAATTCAAAGCTCTGGTAGACTTAGTTACAAATCCACAGGACTCATGCACAAGGCAATCTCTTGATGACCACTTTCTCATAACCTTATGGACATAAAAAGTGTTTCTTGGTGTTATCCTGACTAACTAGAGGAAGGAAATGGATAGTATGGAGGAGGAATTGAAGCTACTCTTGGAGTTGAATTCTAACACTAGAAATTTGAACTCTTATTTAAACCAACTATTTGAATTCTCAACTTTTTTCTTTTCCACTTCATATTTCTTTATAGGTGAATAACTCTCAACACAATCTTGTTTACTTAGCGATCTCTACTCCTGATAAACATTATCGTACTATTCATGAGGAGACCTCTTCTCTAAAATTCTAGTTCCATATTAGGATTTTCATCCTTTAAATGTGGTTTCCATATAATTTCCTATCACTCTCAAGAGTTTCCAACAAATTCATTTTTATACATCTTCTTTAAAATTATAGTTTCATATTGGGATTTTAGTCCCCACCTAAAATTTCACTCTTGCATACATTGTTTCCGTCTAATTTCCTATCGCTCTCAAGAGTCACCAACAAATTCATTTTTAGATCGAAAAATCTAACATTTGAATAGATTTTTCCATTTATTATTCTTAGGTATTTCTTCATAGCTATGACATAAACAAATATGTTGCAATAATGGTAATCTTATCATAGACAACACCCTATCTAAGTCATGGTTAAGAAAGTGATTTTCCAACATTGATTTAGGCACAACCACACAATGAGTTAGCGAAAACATGGATTTAGTTGACATTCAAACCAATGATTTATTGTATTTACAAAATATCTAATTGAGATATGTTTCGTGGACTTCTAGATTCTTCTCTGAACATCTAGTCACTCTACTTCAAACCACTTAGAACAATCATCGATGAAATTACAACATCCATCTCTACCAACCAAACATGCCCTCAATAGGTGTTGTAATCTAGGATATTACACAGTTAAAGTTGTTACTAGTAGCATATCCATTAAACATTAATACACATCAAGCAATATATAACCATGCAAACATACAAGGAGAAGTAAAATATAGAGTATATGTGGAACCAACAACTAGTAATTTTTATTAATATATGGGAAACCAATATAATCTCATACATCTTACCTTTGTTTCCATATATAAATCACACTCAATAAGGTAGCTGGAAGTGTCATAACTACCTTTTTCAGTGGATTGACTCAACTACCTAGTCAAGTACATACTTGGTTGATTTATGATATTACATTGGTTGACCATTTGGCCTAGTCGACTAGTTGACTAGGCTCCTCCAACATCTCCCCCAACCTTAAACCCTTCTTTGTCCTAAAGAGACGAGGATTTGTGCATACAGAAGTGTACAAACAAATGGGTATTGTTGTCTATGGGCCATCTGTATGGATTTTCTAGTCATAGTCTTAGGAGATTATTGGTTCATTGAATTGTGGGGGTTGAGAAATGTGAACCTTCGTCAAACAGGTTTTGGAGGCAACTATATTGGAGCTATCATCTGTGATCCTTTCACTACATATGTGTAAAATTAATAAATAATTTAGGAAATTTGCTTCATTTCCTTTCAAAATCATATCATTGTTTAATAGTCCACTCTACATTGATGTTCATTTTTCTCATTTTGACTAGATAATTCATCTTCTCCTTGATTGTTGTTTCTTAAAGCATAATAAGGTTGAGGTTATATATTTCTTTCAAATGACATATAATTTGTCACTATACTTGCAAAATATGATTGGTCAATCTGTGGCTTCCATTTATACATTTCCCCTTCCTAATAGCACTCTCTCTCTTGTCATCTACTGTATCTTGTAACTACCTTCAAAACTATGTTAATGGTCACAGTGACAACTATCGTATCTTGTAACTAATCTTTAACTCTTTCAAATTTCTATGTTCTTTACTCATAAATGCTCCAATTTGGTCATATTTTAACTATTGGTTATCAAGAATAATATTTTTATGTTGACAACAATCAATCGCCCCCCTTGGTGATTTTACCATTGTTACTCCTAATCACCTCCTAATGTGATTTCAGCCTTGACTCTTTAGATTTTCCATACATGCTCCTCCTTTTCTCACCTTTGTTTAAGCTTTTTTGTTGAGTCAAGCAATCTCTTATTTATTTCCTTGTTCACTACTTTATATAAATCAAATCTCTAAATCTAATGCATCTATTGGTTCAAAGGCTATTGCAGCCTTTCCTTCTTACTCATTCTTATGTCCGAAGGTGGTGAAAAGTATTGTAGACTTATAATTTTCCTCATCTGATTTATTATTGCTTTTGTCCTTCTACTCTATAGTCAATTGCTTTGGTTTTGTAACTTGTTAAGTATTCTTTTATGTCTATTTTGTCTATTGTTGGGTTGACCCCTACTATGTATGTGTTGGTTTCTTAGGAGATCCTCCCTTTTCTCTGTTTGTTTATATGCTCTTGTCTTTACTCGGAATTGGTCTATGTGTTTCTTTGATCTTCATGTTGCTCCTTAGTGTGATTATAACATCCATTACTCTTTTCCTCTCCTCATATAACTCCATTCTATGAATTTGTCCCTCTTGTAGTTTCTTGTGTTATGCGTGTCAATGTGGTTGGGGTTATATATCTTGTCAAATATATGGGATCTTGTGTTGGATTGACTCCTGAACTACCCTAGTTGGTTTTGTTGCCTTGTTCTAGAGTTTCACTATAATTTTGGGACCTTTGTTTTCTTCTTCTTTGTTTCCTAAGTTACCTCATCTGCATTTTGTTAGCACATCCATTCCCTTTTGACTTGAAATTGCTTCTTCGCGGTGATTTTATTGCTCAAGTCTCCAACTATGTATTTTTCCCTTTTAGTGGCTTCAATGTATTCTTTCCCAATGCTTGATTCAAAAACCCGCTTTCTCTTTCTCATATTCTCTCTTGCTTTCAATCTTCTGCAACAACTGAGACCTTTTTCTACTTCATATATATTTTTCTTTAGTCGAGGGTATTTGAAGTCAACCTCATATTTCCTTTGAATGAGGACTTCTAGGTTGTTCTTGATCGATTGAGTATTTATGTAAACATTAACTTGACTTGTGGCATTGGTCGACTTCTTTACTTTCATCACTGGGGATGTCATTGCCACTTTTATACCTTCGATAAAAGGTATAATAAATAGAGTTTCTTCATTCTTTTCCTCCAACAAAATGCCTATGGGGAGTGTAATTATTCTTTTTGGATCCCCTATAGCTACTTCTCAGGTTGTTTAGACATTATTAGTCTACTTTGTGATTTTTGCAAAAAGTTGTTTGAGTTTTTGGAAATAGTCAAGCTTTAGGCTTTAATCAATCTTTGTAAGTAATGAAATAGAGAAAATCCTATATAATGCAAATGCAATACACACTAGCTAGAATGGTGGTAGCTTATCTCTAAAGAGAGATGTGTTAGCTATGGTCATTTTCAAGAAGACATTACAAGAGACCGAAAGTGCCTTTTAACATAAATTTTAATGCCCTAATGTGCAAAAACCCTAAATATCCAAAACACTTACCCTAATAAATGATGTGGCAAAAACGAATATAGTCCTCGAGGAGGCTATTTGATGTATCAACTTCTTAGGTGCTTCTTAGGGTGTAACCTTTTCATACAAAGTTATTTAGGGAATTTATTATACTATTACAAATATTAATTCATGCTCAATAAGTTTAGTAGGCCATTTAATATAATATTTTGTGGCCTACATCAATTGCCAAAAATGCAAGGGAAATACCCGAAATATGCACTAAAAGTTCATGGCTTGGAAAATTGTAGTAAATCTACTAAGATGTCGAACCATTCTGAATTATTGGAATAGGTGGATGGCCATAAATATCCACCTAGATTAGTGACCCCCATTAGGAATCATTGGTCCCCATTATGTAAAGTTCCTCCATTAGATGTGGAAACTTCTGTTGAATCTAACTTTTGGTGAGTCATTTTCCTTAATGAAGAAGTTGTTTAGCATGGGTTACCCGGTAAATTTGGATGTGTTATTGGTGAGTTCCCTTCAACTTGATGTCCATGGTGTAGTCAATTGTCTCCTACCTAATTTTGTTAGGATAGATTTATGTAGGGACCAAGTGCTTAACCACCTCTTAGGTATCCAACACGGATAGAAAAAATTGTCGAAGTAGTTCCACATTAAATATAGGGTGCATACCAAGAAAAGGGGGAATACTTAGTTTAAAATCACCCATATCCTTGGTGATGACGTAAGTCTTGTATCTAAGCAAGCAAATATTCTAATTGATTCCTTTGAGGTGCTCTTTTTTGCTAATGCAACCAAACCTTATCTTGCACTTGAAACTTGTGTGGAACCATATGTTGATCATGGTGTTGCTTGTTCTTGGCAACATATTTTTGAAAAATATCATGAACTTATTGTTGGATGTGATGGACCTATTCAAAAAATTTGGTTGCTTGATCAATCTTGGTTTAAGCATGGGATGATTGTTCCTATGTATATGCAACAAATAGAGCTATTTCAACTGGGGCTAACGGGTGGAACACAAGAACACCTAAAAAGGGATGTTACAAATAGAGAAATGAAGGGATATATTACAGCTATGTTGAACATAACAATGGATCTCATCCCATTTCCATCGATGTTTGAGTTGTACATTCTTAGGATATGAAAATCATCCTATTGACTACCCTTGTTTGTCATTAGTTTGGGGGTGGAAGGTTTTCAACTCGGTCATCCTAGTGTCCATCATTGTACACAAGATAGAATAGAAAGTACTTAAGAACGAACCTAAATTATTGATCTAAAATAATGATCCTCGGGAGCCCAAATAACCTAAGCATGCTCCAATAAAAGCTTAGTAGTGGCCTCTATTGTGATGCTCTTCTAAAAGAGTGAAAATGGCCATCTTAGAGAACTGGTCAACCACAAAAAACACATAGTCATTGCCATGCTTGGTTGAAGGTACATCGGACATGCAGTCTATGGACATAGACACCCAGGGTCTATGTGGATTAGGTCAATGAGTGTACATCCCCTGATTCTTGATGGCAGGCTGGTAATGGCACAAGCAGTGTTAGGGTCTGACACTAACTTCCCTACTTTAGGATCCTTAAAGTTAGTTAATTAATGTGTGAAACCATATTTCTTGAATACATGACTATTAGATAGTGGTGGATAGTTATTTAATGTAATAAGGTCCACTTTACTAAATAAGCACCACTATGTAATTGTTATTAAAAATAGATAAAGTAATGCTCATTTGCATTCCTTAGCTTCCCAGCTCTATGGAATTACTGATGACTATTAGAAACTCAAAGTGGGTTTCTTATATTTGGATTATGAATAATGGAAATAGTGGAAATGGTGTAAGAAAACTTATAACAACTACATTTCTTGGATATGATTTGTGAAGATACTTCATGATCATTTTGAATGAGACACTTACTACCTGGGAAAATCGAAAAAACAAAAATTAAACTAGAGAGACATAGTCATGGTCCATGGAATATAGTAGTCCTTTTAGAATTAATTGGAAATTTTCACAAAGGGCCTCTCAGATTCTTTTTTTAAAGAATGTTTCATCTATGGTCTTAAAGTGACAATCATAGGACATGTAATAATGTAGCGCCCCAAATTTTTTTTGGAAGCTTGTGATAGAGCTAGATAATATGGCATGGTGATCAACATCTAAACCAAAATAATTTCACTCAATATTCACATTATTCCCCCATGGAAACCACTCATAGAACCTCCACCCCTCGGCCACTAAAAATCCAAAAGTTGTCTTCATAAGAGATGGAAGAATATTAATGCATCAAACTTTGTTATAACTATGATGAATAATATTTAAGAGGGAATGAATGTAAATAATACAATTCCAAATGGGTATATCTCAATCATATCAACCAAAATAAATAACAATTGAATACACTCAGGAACCATAAGTAAATAATGAAACTTTGGCCATGGAAGAACATACCACCTCTCAAGATCCTGGAGAGGAACCCCAAATCACTCTCCATGCCTTGTCAGGATATTTGGCACCCCAAACATTGAAGTTGTTTGGATACATAAGCACCAAAAACTGGTTGAACTATTTAAATGTGGAAGTACCCACAATTTTATTCATAGAAGTGGTAGAAGAAACCCATTGCTATGTTCTTCCTATACCAAATTTCAAAATTATGATAGTAAATGGAAATATGATGAAATGTGGGGACATATGTGAAAATGAGAAACTCCAAATGGGTGAGCACTTTCTCAAAACTCACATGTTTGTTATTGAAATGGGTAGTTGTGATGTAGTTACAGGGGCATAATGGTTATGTACCTTGATTCCTATCACCATGTATTTCAAATATCTATCCATAAGCTTGAATAAGGAACAAAAAAAAAACATAACCTCAATGGTATCACCTCAATTTACCCTAAAATTATCACCTCACATCGAATGCGTAAGTTATTGAAGAAACACCACTTGAACATTATTGCACAATTCAATGCCATACAAGTAGTGGAAATCCCCTCACTAGACATTCACCCTCACTTGCAACTAGTTCTCTCCAAACACTAATAAATATTTGAAACACGCAAGGGTTTACCACCCTCATATGGGGAGCATGACCATGGTATTCCACTAATTATAGGAAGTCAACCACCCAATGTTTCACGAAAAAATGAAATAGAAAACATCATCCAAGAGTTGTTTGAGGCTGGAGTCATTCATCCCAGTACTAGCCCTTTTTCATCACTAGTGGCCATGGTATTAAAAAAGAAAGATACTTAGTGCATGTGTCCCAATTTTTGGCTCAATAAGTTGATGATCAAGGATAAATTTCATATTCTAGTTGTTGATGATATCTTGGATGAACTTTATGGATCCAAGTTTATTTAAATATATAGGAGGCTAAGAAATGTTTTGTTAAGTATTATTGTATTATGAACTCTACTCAGGTTAAAGGATGCCCCACCTCCTGAGGCTAGTGAACATTTGTTATCATAACATAAGGGTATATTTCACAATATTTAATTTCAATAGTAATTTGTATATGGTTTTCTACATTTATAATATATGTATACCTAGTTGTGCTATGAGTTTAAGGGGTAAAGAACAATGTAAGAAGTGCATGATATGACATACTTGTTAACGTCTCATTAGGCATTTAGCTATTAGAAGTACTTTTACAACAATACCATTGTATTCTTTACAATAGAGTGCCCTACCACCCGACTGTAATATGCCTTGTAAATTTAGGTTCTAATGCTCACTTGAAGGAAAACATCGATGACCTAAATGTCATAAAATTCCATCCTAGAGATGAAATTTTTATATTGATTATCATATGCCCAATGTCCAACATGCAAAAAGGAATTCAGGGTCACTATCATACAATTTTGGTCACTCATAGGTCAATTGAGACAATTTTCAATACAATTTATGTTTCCCTTATTGTACTTGATGTTTAGGTGGAACTATTGTAGGTACATGGACCACTTCTAATTGTAATCATCCTATAACTTTCCATGTGTTTTCATGAGTTGTAGAGGATTGTGATTAGTGTGGTTGAGCATCCCCTTCCTTAAGATGCAATGCTTCCATTGTTGACACGCCTGCACAATGGAGTACACCTCCTTTTCGTAGGTGGCGTACGTAAATTGCATTGATGAGTGTCTTTTCATAATACAACATTGAATTTCCATGTTGGGTTAGGAATACACCACCAACATAATCTAAAGCATATTTGTCAACCTTTAAGGGTTCTTGTAGGTCTAGTAGAGTGAGTGCTGCTATTAAAAGGGTGGTGTTTCATATCCTTAAACGCTATCTATTGTGCCTCAAACCAAATGAACTTAGATTTTCCTCCACCCTTTATTACTTAGTTTAGGAGATGAGTGAAACAAAACCATGAACCTATGATAGAAGTTGGTGAGGCCCAATAAATAATGGAAATCTGTTAGATATGTTAGGTACAACCAATCACATATAGGTTGGATCTTGGTTGGATCCACATGCACACCATGTTCATCCATGATGTATCCCATATACTAAATTATTTGCATGAGAAATGATAATTTATCCAAATTGAAATAGAACCGATGTTGCAATAGGGTTCTTAGGATCTATTGATGTGTTGCAAATTTTTTCCCTAGTTTTGTTGAAGACGAGGATATCATCTAAATATATAACCACAAATTAATTTGTGAATGATCACAAGATATCATCCATCATCCTCATGAACATTGTTGGAGCATAATTCAAGCCAAAAGGCATGGCTAACCACTTGAAAAGGCCTTCTTTAGACTTGAAGGCAGTCTTCCATACATTGGTTTGTTTAATGGGTACCTAGTGGTGGGTTGACTTAAGATCAATCTTATTGAAAACATTGGCACCCTTGAGTTGATAAAGAATATCATCAATTTGAGAGATTGGATATTGGTTCTTGGCTGCGATTTTGTTCAAAGCTCTTAATTAATACAGAGTCTCCATGTCCCATCCTTCTTTTACACCCACATAATTGGGATTTCACAAGGTAAGGAGATCAATTGAATGTGCCCCTTTCAAATGAGCTCTTGAATTCATTTGATTTCTTCATTCTCTTGATGACCTCCACTGGGATAAGGTTCTTTTGGCTATGACTGTAAACAATGAAATGCAGTACAATCCCATTCATCCACACAAGTGAATGGAAGAGGGGGTCCTCTAGATCCTCCAATTAGATATTTTTGGTTGCGATGGTAGCATTAGGTTTCGCCTTAATGATCCTCTTTCTCTTATCTAGATTTTAATTAGATTATGATCCAGAGTGCAACTCTGAGTCTTTAAAATTGGCTAGTAATGACTACTTTTAGAGACATTCATCAATATTGTCCTAGGGTATTTTTTGGACATCATTCCACTTTCTAGTGTCCTTCTTAAACTTCCCATTGTCTTTCTTTACCTACAACCAAGACTAGTTATCTTGTGGTTGATGATCCTTGTTATATCCTTCGTTCTCTGAGTTAGGGTCGCATATAACATCCATTTGTTGGGGTATACTTGTAGATACAAATTATTACTTATTCTTCTGCTTAAATTATTTTCTTGATTTTGACAACATGTTGATAAGCATCTCCCAATGAGGATATGCCAAATAATTTAAGGCATGTGAAGGTTATATTTTCATTGTTAAAATTTCGTAAACAAATTAATAATCATATTATGGATTCAACCATTTATAAAAAAAATCATCTCTCTCTCCTTCAAATAAAATAATTTCAAATTTTACTTGTTCCTTGAGGGTTGCCTCACCTCTGAAATCACTTGTTGTTGACGATGTCTCTACCACCATTAGCAATAGTTGAAGGAGTTGGGTGAAATTATCCATCACTTGGTTTTTCTATAATGTGAGGGGTTCCTTAACCAATAACTTGATAGGACATACTAATTTATCATCTCTTTTTTCTTCCACCATGGGAGGTTTCTTGGGATAGTGAGAGTGGTATTCCCCAAGATAAATTAGTTTGAGACATGACTCCCTATACCCAAGTCTCGTCAAGGACATGCACAAAGAAACAACAAAGAAAATATTGCGCTAATACCATTGATATGGATTATGTATGGATTGAAATGAAGGAAAAAATATAAAAAGGAAGAACACATATATATTGTATAAAGCACATTCATTAATTTCAATTAATGAATGAAATAGGAAATTACTACAAAAGCAAAGGAATGCAAACTAGCTAGAATGGTGGTAGCTTGTATATAAAGAAAGGTGTGTCAGTTATGCTCATTAGAGAGAAGATATTACATGATATAAAAAGTACATTTTAACAGAAAGCACGATTCCCTAGGATGTAAAAATCGTAAAGGCTCAAAACCCCATCCCTAGGAAATGATGTGGAAAAAGTAACGCGGGCCCCGAGGAGGCTAGTTGATGCATCAAATTCTAGGGAGTGCAACTTTCAAGCATACAAACTCCATTCAAGGATTTTCTTGGACTGTTACAAATATTAACTCATGCTCTATGAGTTTAGTATCGCAAACAATATTCAATTATGTATCCTACATTTATTAGAGAATTTAGGGAATTTAAAAGATAATAAATCATTGAGTTATGAAATTCCAAGAACGGGTGGTGTCTAAATACAACGTTTTCACTCTTAAGCACAATTTAAAATGTATTGAAAATCATTGTTCATCATGTTTACATATTTCATATGATTCCATTTTTTATATATTGATAAATAGGACCATCCTTATATAGATCCAAGATGTTCCAACTCCCTTCAAGTGAGGAGGAATCAACCACATACTTGGTTCATAACACATAACAACCTTCTTGAATTATTATTTGTATATGCCATAATCGAGGGTTATGTTCTAACCATATGGCTAGTCATTTGGTTAATCGAATCCTTTGTTAGTTAGTGAGTCCAACTAGTCAAGGGCCTAGTCATCCCATTAGTCAACCAACTAGTCAACCACTTAGTTGAATCTTCTAGTTAACTATCATATGTTGATTATCGATCTCTAGAAGATCCGTAGGCGTGATAAGGTAGAAAGGTGTAATATTTGAGCATCCCCTCTTTAGCACAACAATTTGGAGACTCATATAGTACGCCACCCCCCCATAAGTGCAAATTCATGAATCCTAAGCAAAGATCAAAGTTTCACAAACTTAGATTCTATTAAAGGATAGCATAAATCTCCTTGTGATATGTGGAGTAGTTAAGGGTTGTACCATGAAAAAATTCATAATGATAGAATATTAGATTATCTACTTAGATAGATATTGCTCTTGTACCATATCTACTTGCATCTGTCTCCACTTCCAAGGGATTTTGAAAACTGGGCAATGCAAGAGCCACAAATTGACTATATTTTTTTACGTCTCTTTAAAATCCTTCTAGTAATTCTTTCCTCACTGGAAACTCCTTCCATTGTACCTTATGGTATGGAGTGATGAAACTACACCTAAAAAGGATTTTATAATTTTTTTAAGGTACAATATTGCTCCCACAAAGATCTTAACTTCAATGACATTGGCAAGATTTGGTCAATTGATGATGGCCTTCATCTGCACATGATCATGATTGGGTTCCTCCATGAATAATGTAGCGCAAGTACACAGAGGATAGTTGGGAAAATTCACATTTGTTGAGGTTGGCTAATAGCTAATTCTTTCTCATGGCCTATAACACCTACATGATACGTGATATATTCTCTTTCCAAGTAAAGCTAAAGATTAATATATCATTCAAGTACGCTATGGAAAAATGAATCTAGAAAGGGCCACAATACATCTGATGTATCAAAAACATAAATGTAGCTAGTGGATTTCATATATTAAAAGGAATTACCAACCATTAATATAAAAATCACCTCATCTTGAAGGAAGTATTCCATGTATTTTATTCTTTTTACACCTAGTGGTATCATGATTTGAGATCCAATTTGGTGAAGTAATTAGGGTGTTGCAGTTAATATAGAAAGTCATTGATATTGGGTAGAGGGTTTTGATTCTTGAGATTGATCTTATTCAAATATTTATAGTTTATGCACATTCTCCATGTCCCATAATTCTCTAGCACTATGTTAATAAGTGACCCGAAATGCGAGGTACTTGGTTGAATTACCCCTTAATCCAATAGTTGTTGCAACTATTTCTTCACTTCATTTACTTCCAATATGGGTTGTTTGTACAATACTATGCTTAGTAATGGAGAGTAAGAAACAATTGTAACACATGATATACATCTTACTTAGACGCAAACCCTTATATCATGTGCTATACATCCTACTTAGATGCTAACCCTTGTATCACGTGCTACACATCTATCCCCACCCCATCAATGGAAAAAAAATCAAATCTTGCATTACTAAGTGACTCTAAGCTTTACATCCTTATTTTTACCCATTCTAGTGGGCATGTGAAAGGACGGTCATGAACTTCTAAGATAAGTGTGCTCAATAAATCCTTAGTTATGAGTATGGTTTGTGAATCAAAGTTGAATATAGAATCGAACTTTTTCTTCTTGACTTGTATCTTGATATTGAATAATTTATCCTAATCTCCTTCTCTTCTTGGGATGGAGGTTACTCTATTTCACCTCCTTCATTGTATTCTGAAATTTTTTCTTATCTACATATAAATTTCACTCTACATGGTTCCCTAAATCCATGGATAACATGTTATTTTTCTTTGCCTCCTTACAATTCTTTGGATTCATCTCTATATATAACATCCAACACTTCTATCTAGTATGAGAATCAATGTTATAATGATTATAATGGTAGCTTGGATCCTTGCACTTATGTGTAGTGCCATCTTCTTACCCTATTTTTACAACTTCTTGTATTCCTCCTTCGAATCAAATTGTTGGTCTATTTACTTGGAACCATTTAATTTTCCTTTCTTATTATCCATTCCCATATATTCTTCTTACACTCATGCCTCATCAAAGGAGGACATGTATAAATAGAATCACTTGTCTCCTTAAATGACTACGGAGACCAACCACATACTTGACGAGTACATTTGGGTTCTCGAGAGATATCCTTAGAAAAAGGGTTGTTTTCTTAACTCATTGGTATACTCTTACACATTACCCCCTTGATTATACTAGAAGTAACGTTGGTAGGTCCATTGGTGCTATTCATATCAAATAGTGTATAATTGGGACTCAATAAGAGTTTTAAACACCTCCCACTATGTTACTGGCGAATCACCCCTACTCTAAGTCTCTTTGTATGGATTTCCACCAACTTTATCCACGGACCTTCACATTTATTTGGGAAAATGATATATCCTACTCTTACCCTATGTTAGGCACATTGAAATAGACTTATAATTGTTGCAACCATTGATTCAACTTTACAACATCAATATCACCTTGATAGGGTTTAATGTCCATTTTCACTTTCACCTTGAATAATGAATGGGGAGATGTGATTTTGGAGTCGTTAGATTTTTAATGGTTATTAAAGATATTAAAACATTTATCATCATAGCATCATAACCATATACAATAGGATCACTGAAATATAGACAAGCACATAACAAAAGAAAGACACAAGAATTTTATCTTGGGAAATCACAAGGGAGAAAATCCAACAACTTTTTTTTGTATAGATTCGTCACTTAGTACAATGTTAGATGGAGATAGAAAGACCAAAAGATAACTTTCACATATTCTCTTCTTCTTCTTCTTCTTCTTCTCTTTTGCATCTTCTTCTTCTTCTCTTGCATTGTGTCCAAATGAGGGAGGGAGCCTCCCTATTTATACTAATAATGTGTGTGACCTTTTGGTCCAACAGGGCCAAATTATGGACCCTACTAGGCTGGCCTATCCCAGGGGTTCTCAAAAAATACATTTTACAATATTATTTTGGGGGCTATTGCCCCAAATTACAACGAATGTTTTACCTCGACTCTTTCATGACCAATTACATTAATGACACCTTCTAATTAGAGGCAAAAAATCCATGAAAGGAGGTACAATAAAAGTACAACAAAATACAATAATAATAATATAAATAATACAATGAAGAAGATGTTTTGAAGTTACATTTACAACAACACTCCCTCTTAACAAGGAAGGTATTCTTATGACCCGGTCATCACCATAACTGGACACAATCTCTAGACATCATCATTACTGGATCATCATTGCTCGACCATCGTTACTCTGGATCATCATCACGACTGCAACAACTCTCATCTCATCGACCATTGACTAGTGACATCTCTTGAATCTATATCTCCCCATAAGTTCTAGAGAGCTAACCCTATTTCATGTCATATATTGGCATAAATTCCATCTAGGGCTTCATCAACATATCCATACAATGCCAACCCTTTTTCATGTTGGATTTATCTTGTACAATGCCAATCCTATTTCATACTATATGTACCTTGCAGTGTCAGTCCTGTTTCGTATTGGATGCCTTCGCATGGTCATTCCTATTTCATACTGAATGCGGATCTCTGCAGTGCCAATCCTTTTTCATACTAGATGCCTTTGTAGGATCACTCTTCTTTCATACAGAATGTGTATCTCCGTAGGGTCAGTCTTGTTTAATATTGAATGCAGGCCTAGCACTATCTAGGACTTCATATAGCTAGTCATGTTTCATACGGGATGTCTTCGCAAGGTTAGTCCTGTTTCATACTGAATGCAGATATCTGTAGGATCATTCTTGTTTCATAATTAATGCAGGCCTAGCACTATCTAGGAATTCATAGATCTAGTCTTGTTTCATATTGGATGTCTTTGCAAGGTCAGTCATGTTTCATGCTGAATGTGGATCTCTGCAGGGTCAGTCCTGTTTCATATTGAATGGAGGTTGTTGGAGGAGCTAGTCAGTGAGACGACTAGTCGAGTTAACCGACTAATCAGAGATTAGGTTGGCCTCCAAAGGTCATGTCGGTTGACCAAACCGACAAGTAGTTACTAATAACCGTTTTGTAATAATATATAACAGGCTGTTGAGCCAATTAAGAACTTGGTTCAGTTTTGTATATGTATGGACCCTCATGTGATTCTATAATATAATCTATTATTCTACTCTCTGTTCTTGTCTCTTGTCTCTGTATGTTTATATGATTCTATATGTGTATTATTGGTAACCTTATGTGATCTGTGAGATTACAACATTGGTTCCATTATCGATAGTACATATATGGATGACATGACCATACGTAAATGATATCAGAGCAAGAGATTAAGAATTGGTGGGAGTGTAAGATTGCAAATTATTTACAAAATTACGTGAGAAGAAACAGATTGACCATTACTCAGGCGAAGGAGAAATTATTCATCGAAATACATGAGAAATTTGAAGAATCGGTGCCTCAGTGGCTGAAAAAAATATTAGATGAAACCAGAAGTGATTAAAGACCAAGAATTACTTAAGAAACTGATCTGAGGAGGAAGAACAAACCTATCGGAGTGGTTTGAGAAAATTGCAGACGAATTCTGTCAAGAACAAGCTATAGTTGAAAGAGTTTCAGTCAAAAGTTGAAAAAAGATTCTATACCGACTTTACTGAGCTATTTCTTTGTTCGATACCAATCCTGTTGTTCAAATTTCTAATCGACAGAGGAGTAGGTCACATAGTCGAACCTCATACGTCACTCATCGAACTGCCTGCAAACACTAACTGAGCAGAAAAATAGAAGGTGTGGGAAAAATGTATTGTAGAAAGGGAATGGGAGTACTTTCTGATCAAATAGACAGAACTATCCGATCTTACTAAAGCGTCGGATAGGCTATGGGGGGGTAGCTGGCCATGTGTCGAGGTAGAGTAAAAGGATTCTAGTCAACCTAAGAAATACCACCACCTGCAATAAAAAGTCGACCTAAGAAGGAAATTGAGCCAACAGTGACTCATAAAGGTACGTCGAAGCTACTAAATATAGAAAGGGAGAAGAGGCAAAAAAGAAGGGAAGAGATACAAGAGCAAGCTATAACGCTCCAAAGAAGAATGGTTTCTAGGGTGATAGAGAATGAGGAAAATCCACCGTAGTCGGGTCATGACCGACAGGAAGAAGGTGTTGATGAAGAGGTGTCGCTGATGGAAGAATATTTGTGGATAGAGCAGCGAGAAGCTCTCCAACTAGAAATACCCTAGGAGGTAAGACCTCTGTCTCCGATAAATACGAGTACTCAAATGCAAGCCATTGTCGAGGAGGACCTGAGACTAAGAGCTCGTGAGTTCGGTATATGAAGCTGACTAGACGACGAAGTAAATGATGACAATCATTTAGTGATCCGTCGATCGAAGGAAGGAAATTGGGTTACACTTCAGGCGTACCCTTCCAACCGAAGCATTCATTTACTCTACCTTGGACATGAAGGAACACCCCCTTTCCAAACACAACTTTACAAAACATCGACCAGTCGGATTCATGACCACACCAGTGCAGTTGGACATCGACAGAAGAAGACAAACCTGATCGACAATTTGTTGAAGCAGAATCAACAACCAAAACGTCTGGGAAAAATGAAAGTTCCGTCGAGACAAGCTGTGAACAAAGAGATACACCAAATATCCCACTAACCCCACCACCACCTCCACCACTACCACCTCCTGAAGGAGAAACCAACACCGACATGGGGCACGGTTCAACACACATTCCCCTCTATGAGGGTGACGAAGACCCTAGGTGACATTGGTTCATCTGTGAGTCAACATGGGAGGCCAATCAAATTACAAACGAAGATAGACAAATGGTGCGGGTCACATATGTGCTATGGAAAAGAGAATTAACTTGGTATATGATGTATATAGAAAGAACACCTAATGCAACTAAAGCAGAGATCAAGTAGCAATTTCTGTCCTTCTTCAAAACACTAGATGCAAAGCATCTGGCAGCAAAAAAACTCAAGTCTACAGTTCAGAAACCAGCATAAACCATCCAAGACTATGATAAAAGATGGAAATATCGCTTGAGTCAAATATATTATTTTATTGATGAAAAAGTACTGATTCAATGGTTTCTTGCAGGACTATCACAAAAGATTCGATGGCACCTAAGCCTCGATACATTTAAAACGTATGAAGAAGCACTAACAAAAGCTCTGTAGGTCTAAATGGATGAGGATTACCCAACATATCTTGTTGTTGATGCACGAATCGAAGAACAATTAGAAATCATGCAGAAATCCTTACGAGAACTGAACCTCAAGGGTCAGGAGATCTGGTGCACAAAATGTTCTATAGACGGCCACACCAAATATAATTGTCGATAGGACGTAAGCCGAAAAGATGTCCATTTTGTCCAGACAAAATGTTTCAGTGATATATGTTAGGAGCATAGAGATCATACAACAAAAGATTTCCCATACAACATGAAGAATGGAAAAACTTAAGAATGACGATATGTGAAGTTAAGAGCCACGTGACAACCGACTGCCACTTAAATATGAAAAAACTGAGAAAACTATCAAGCAGTCTACCAAAAAAATGCCGTGGCCCTAAGCAATGATAATGCCTAAAATGAACAAAATGTACCAAACAATTGACAATATGAAGGCCACATATACGAAGGCCAATTCGACAACTGTCGTGGAGGATTTGGAGGTTGAGGACGATTCTTTGGAAATCGTGACAACCGACCACGACGACCGATTCAATGCTTCACATGTTATAAGGAAGGACATTGGTATGCGGATCGTCCATACAAAGACATAACCGACTTAAAATTTTGTACTAGTTGTGGTGTGGGCGACCACTCATTAGAAGATTGTCCCACCATACTTGACAAAATTAATAAAAAGAAGAATGTTAATGTATTGTCTTGTGTTCAAAAAAGTGATATAATTTGCACAAATAACCTACACATAGTAACTAGACAAGGAACGAAAACAGGAAGTGACAATCCAAGAATAAGCAAGATTAAAGATAAAAATGAATATGCTAACCCTATAAAGCAAAAACAATTGTACAACGATGCATCAAGCATGTTTCAAGAAGTTGCTAGACAAGAAGATGTCGATGAAAATTTGCAAAACACACTTCATGAACTATTAAACCTAATACATAAAGATAAGTCAATGGCACAATTCATTGATCAACTGCACAATATTAAAAACAAAAATGACATAGATAAATAGACTAAGAGTATATGTAACTTAAATAATAAAAGATAAGAATGATGCCGACCCACTTGTTGATCTCAAAATAGAAGGATACCATGCTCGACAAGTCATTCTTGACTTTGGATCCCAAGTGAATATCATGACGAGAGATACATGGGAACAGTTGGGTAGGACTCGACTAAATGAATTAGGAATATATTTAAAGTGGCCGACCAAGGACTGATCGAACTCATTGGGGTCTGGAGAAATGTCGATACAATGATAAAAGGTATTTCGACAAAAGTTGATTTCGAGATCATCGACCCTAAGCAAGGATCCAACTCCTTTCTAGCCTTGGTAGGATGCCCATGGGGCAGAAAAATGAAAGCGTCTATATTATTGGACAAAGAAAGGATAAAACTAAAAGGAAATGGACAGAAAGTGATTGTCCCAATTCACCCTTCACATGGAGAATCTTGGATTGAACCTATTGATGAAGAAGTCAATGTTCGACAACTCTATCAGATTCAAAACAATGAAGATTATACTGAACCTAATATTTAGTGAGAAATTCATCTAGGGAACCAGGACTCGGTTGGATATAACTTAGATGCATAATCATATGATTGGGAAGTTCAAAACTATGAAACACAATCAATTGGTTGCTGGACCATTCAAGTTGTCCAGAAGAAACCAACTCGACAATGATTTTCTATATCAACTATTCCAAAAATATTTGAGAATAAAATAAGGGAATATCCCTCTTTAACACCAATAAAAATAGATAATAAACAGAGCCTTCGGTATAAAGAGAAAGAATCACCAGTTCTCCATGTAGAACAAGTCTCTAAGAACCTAGGTGAGCATGGCCGACTTCAAATCCTGGTCGAAACGTTTACATGACAAGCTTCTCTATGGTGGGACACCCATCAGTCGAGACTGCAAACATGGACAACAGCTTCGAATTTCTTCATAGAAAGGTTTAGAGGAAGGAAGCTAACAAAATAGGCACAAATACCTGTCTTCATCCAAGGGCAAGACCCAAGAAATCATATAAGAATATGTGAACAAGAATGGAGAAGACTTTGTTAAAAAGATGAGCGTACATGGCCACACCTGTTTCCCTCGACATTAGATGACCTACCTAACAAGTGGTATAAAATGGAAGAAGCACGAGGCGAAACATTCCTATGGAATGAACTTAGATAAAATTTCATTAAATACTTTAGCTTTATACCAGACGACACAAAATTAGTCGAAGCCACAAAACAAATAAAATGTTTTATACAACCTACTAATAACAAGTCGACAAGACTCCAATTGGAAAACGAACATACATATGGGAAAAGTTTTCAATGGAAACATGATCACCCCGAGACGATCAAACCAATCAAAATGATACTCAAAGTCAAAACAACTGACAAAGTCGACACCGATCGAATGGCAGCAGCAGACTTCCCAACAACATGTTACAGTTCAAAGAAGGTATTCGATATATTAATGAAAATAAAGCACTAGAATGGATGGAAACAAAAGTAAAAAATAAATAAATCGACATTTCTAATGATAATAGACCGAAAATGGAAAAAATTGGCGATTACTGGAGTGAAGAACAAACTACAGAAATTGTCGACTTATTAAAGGAATTCCAAGATGTATTTGCATGAGATTACAAAGAATTAAAAGGATTAGTAGTAGAAATGGGCAAGATGAATATAGACATCAAACCTGATGCCCGACCTATCAAGAAAAGACCTTACAAATTGGCTCACAAATACAAAGAAATAGTTAAAAAGGAGATCGACAATATGTTGAAAGCCGGAATTATTTACCCCATCGACTAGTCGGAATGGGAAATCCCAATGGTTGTCCAACCGAAAAAGCATGATCCAAAAAAATTATGAATTTGTGTCAAATTCCGGGAGTTAATTAAAGTTACCCTAACATATCCATTTATGACCCCATACGCCGATGAGATATTAAATGAAGTCGTAGGACATGAATGCTAGTCATTTACAGATGGATTCTTAGAATATAATCAGGTGCCGATAGCCAAGGAAGATCAGAAAAAGACAAATTTTGTATGTGACTTTGGCTCATTTTCTTACAGGATGATTCCATTTGGTCTCAAGAATGCACCTGCAATGTTTTCAAGAATAATTGTCAAAACATTTCAAGAATACATTTATAAAAAAATGGAAGTATACTTCGATGATTGGACGATATATTCCATGCTGAAAGACCATTGTAAATGGCTAAGGCTTATTTTGGAATGATGTCGACATATTCAATTATCTCTCAATATAAAAAAATGGATATTCTTAACCCCTATAGGAATCTTACTAGGTCATATCGTATGCAAAGAAGGCATCAAGGTTGACTTTGCTAAAATAAAAATTATCCTCGACTTAAAACCATCGGTTAATCCAAAACATGTCAGAGTACTGTTGGGCCATACAGGGTATTAAAAAAAATCCACCCGCCACTATTTAGATATGACTTACCCATTAGAATAATTATTAAGAGAAGATCAGGAGTTCGACTGGACAGAAGAATGTGATACATATTTCGACACATTAAAAAGAAAACTAGTCGAAGCACCCATTCTCAGATTTCCAAACTGGTCGATCAAATTCCATGTGCATATTGATGCTTCAATCCTAGCAATAGGTTAAATTTTGACACAACCCAGGGAAGACGGAATGGATTACCCAATCATATACAACAGAAGAAAATTAAACAAGGCAGAACATAATTACTCAACAACCGAAAGGGAGGAATTAGGCATGGTCTTTGCACTTCAAAAGTATAGACACTACCTACTAGATAACCCCTTCATATTCTATACCAATCACCAAGCACTAAAATACCTCGTCAACAAACCTTTACACCATGGGAGAATCTGTCGTTGGTTATTATTGTTCCAAGAATTTGAATTTGAAGTAGTAGTTTGACCAGGACGATTGAATGTCGGACCCGACCACTTGTCGAGAATCGACACGGGGGAGGAACCGATGGTAGTTGAATATGACCTGCCAGAAACACACTTATTCCAAATAGAAGTTGTTCCCACATAATTAGAAGAAATAACACAATTCTTGGAGAATGGTCAAGCACCGGATGGAATGAGCACGAAAAAGAAGCAAATTTTAGCCATGAAAGATGCACCATACACTCTCATTAATGGCTTATTATATAAAATGGGTTTGGATGAAGTAGTCCATCGATGTGTGTTAGAACATGAACTAGCAAACATTATGCAGGAAGCACACTATGGACTGGCAGGAGGACACTTTCAGTCAGATACAACTGCCAAGAAAATCCAACAGTCAAGGATATGGTGGAGGACACTGTACAAAGACTGTAAAAAGTTTGTTAGCAAATGTGATTGTTGCCAACGTCTAGGTCGACCATTACCTAGTATAGAGATGCCTTTGATATCAGTAAAACCAAGTTTAACATTCAAAATTTGGGCCATGGACTTCATAGGACCATTTCCAGTACCAACAAAAAGAACAAGTGCAAGGTATATCATAACAACAGTAGAATATGTAACTAAATGGGCAGAAGCAGAACCTGTCAAAACCTATTCTATTGAGGTAGCTTCCAAATTCATATACGAATAAATCATTATGATATTTGGCTTCCCTCTAACCTTAATTAGTGACCAAGGGTCACACTTCATTAATAAAACAATCACAACACTAACAGAACAGTTCAAAATTGGCCACCGACGAAGCACGACCTATCACTCTTAGTCAAACGGGGTGATAGAGGCATTCAACAAAACATTGAACAGAGGTCTAACAAAAATCTGCAATACCGACAAAGATGACTGGGATGAGAAAATCCCTACAATATTATGGTCGTATAGAACAACATATAAACATTCGACTGACCCAACTCCTTTTCAACTAGTCTACGGTTAAGAAGTAGTCGTTCCTTTACATTTTCGACAACAAACACTGGTGATAGCCGAGATCTTGCATATTAATGTCGAAGAAGCAAGAAAGGACCGACTAATGCAACTAGCCAAACTAGATGAACATCAAATGATTTCTATACAACACTAAGAAATTCAGAAGCAACAACAGAAGGCTTGGCACAACTGAAACATTAAAAATAAGAATTTGTCGGTCGGAGGTCTTGCATTACTATACAACAATAGGGTGAAAGGAAAACCTAAAAAGTTACACATAGAATGGATGGGACAATACAATGTTGAAGAAATCAATGCTAATGGATCAGTTCGACTGAGAATGTTATGGGGCACAATATTTCAGAAACTAGTAAACGGTGCCCGACTAAAACGGTACAAAAACTAAAAAAAAAAATCAAAAGAAAATCGGTTTTATAATTGTTAAATTTTCATATGCTTAGCTAAGACATCAGTATATCATTTCATTTTTCATAATAAAAGCATATAAAACAGGATCACTGAAAGAAACAGTATCACA
>LPNX010987112.1:307482-323757 GCA_001517045.1 Pseudotsuga menziesii
GAATCTTTCATATCTGATTATCTAGACAGATAGATCTCTTCAAATGGAGCTGTCCAATGTACTCCATTTCTGAAAACAGTGGAGGGAAGCTCCTGGAACAGGAAGCCCTAATTTTCCAATTTCTTCTGCAAAAATGCCTGTTACTGTTTCTGTGATATATCCAAAATTTCTGCTTCTCTATGTCTAAAATTTTGTATTGAGGTAACCTAGCATGTACCTGATCCACCACCGCATATTTCATCAGAATTGGTTTCACCATTTGGGATTTATGATCCTTTTCCCAAGGTGACCTGTTACAGGACTGTTTAGAACAGCGAAGTTGTACGACATGCCACGTGTCACTGGTTCATCTTCTGAGTCTAAAATTAGTACCACCGAAATTACAGTCCATTCCCTTTCTGTAACATTTTCAAGAATTCCATTTGGACCTCTGTAGCCCAATATATTGCAATTCTCCCCAGGTGTCCTGTTTAGGGATGAATTCTGGAATAGGATGGAACCCTAACTTGGAGAGAACATATCTCCTGGAATACAACGAATCGGAAGATGAATTTTGGACACAGTATTCATAAGGATTTTATCTTCGGCCCCTACAATTTTCATCTCCTGATCCTTAGCCAATCTTGGAATATAGCGAATGTGCCAAAACGTAGCAGTTTTAGTATTTAGGGTTTTTCTAGCTCGGGGTCAAACTAGGGTTTGACTTTCCCGGAGATTAACCCAACCAAAATTCTTGATCCAGGTCTCTAAAATTCGGTTTTGATGAGGAGAAAAATCCTATGCTGGTCTCACTCAAAAATTCCTCTTCTGTAGAAAGCCCTAATTTCCACATCGAAAATTGAAAATGCTCGGAATCGAATTCCGCTTCGACAGAACGATGCACCCTTCAAAGAAGAGTCAGCCTAGCCTTCTTTTGCTGATTGATTGTGGAGAGAGAAAAAAAAAATAAGAATCCCTAGCTTCTGTAACTTGTGAAAGCTGCCCTATTCAGGTTAGCTCTGATACCATGTTAAATTTTCATATGCTTAGCTAAGACATCAGTATATCATTTCATTTTTCATAATAAAAGCATATAAAACAGGATCACTGAAAGAAACAGTATCACATGAACAACACAAATTTATCCTGGGAAAACCCTAAAGGGAAAAACCCAGCAAAAGCTTCGTCAATATAGATGCCCCAAAAGGGAAAAAGGTAAAACCAACAAGGAGATCAAAAACCTGATTCTCCTCCTTCTCCAGCAACTTCTCTCCTCCATAAGTGCGCTATTCCAAGTGAGTGTGTGTGTCTCAAATGAGGAGCACTACACCTCTATTTATATTCATCCGTTTACTTAAAGTTTACTCAATTAACATGTCGGCTTAAGTTAACTCATGTAGGTTCGAGTTACACATGTAGGCTCAAGTAACCACACTGGGGTGCTGATGACCCACCTTTACAATTAGAGGGGACTACCTCATGACTCTTATTAGTTCTTCCGATTAGGAGCATCGGGGTACAATGTAATACAAGTGGTTCTCCCGGTTGGACCATCAGGGACCACAAAAGATACATAAAGAATATTCTTCGAAGTTACAATATTTCAACAATAATTGCTAACAAAAACTATAAAAACTAGAAAAAAAAACCTAAAACTCCAAAAAGAATCAAGAAAAACCAAAATGAACTTCAACAGGTGTAGTAGACTACCATTCGACAATAATTGACATTTTCACCATCGACATATTGCAGATCGACCATACTATCGACATCGACAAGAAGATTACAATGTCAAATCAACCCATCATGATTACAACCAGAAGGAGCACTGAAACCAGAGCGTATAAAATCAACCTTCATTAGAGCGTCTTTTACCATCAAATCTACCATTAATTGCACCATCGACAAGATCGTCATCTGCTCCGCTTATAAATACTACACCAGTCGAAGATCATAGACTATTTCATCAAGATCTAGAGCAACAGAATTACCAGACCCTCGTGAGCAAATCAACTAACAAGAAAGTCGATCAGACAACCGAAAAAATGGCCCCAAAACAAACCAGAGCCATGAAATCCAAAGTAAAAGAGTTGGAATCCACCGTAAGTCCACTAGTGAAACGATTACGAAACCTCAAAAATGTGAAAGTGCAGGAAGGTTCATGGGAAAAGCACTAGGTAGAAATCAAAGAATGGGCTTACCGGGGTAAGTCAAGAATGACAGAGGAAGAGGAGAAGGTAAACCATAGCACCATTATGAACTTTCTGAATGCACCTCTCATGGAAATTTTTGGAGGAACGAAGGAAACTATTGTAAAATTCATAATCAGTCGGTACCACAATGCGAAGTTCTACTTCAACACACCCATGGAAATATTAGCCGAGAACATTTAAAAAATCACTGGACTATCCAAAAAAGGTGACCTTTTTCCTATAGGCATCAAGGAAGGATTGGTCGAAAGACTAACGGTAACACCGACAGGGAAAAAATCAAAAGGGTTAATAATCGGGCAAGTCCAAGCCACCACACCCAAAATAGTGGCCAAAATCGTGTCCACCAGCCTTACTGTCACAGGACGTGGCTGTAATTTGAAGCTCGAAATGTTGGGAGTTGTCTACTACATAGAAAGCACAAGAAAGATATATTGTTGGGCTCAATACATGGATGACATACTCAAATCCATCTACGAAAAGTGCCAGGAATCAGGTGCAATAATCAGATTCCGATCACTCTTAATATGGATAACTATATACCACCTATGTCCAGTCGGGCATAAAGACTTCTTGGAGCCATACAGGTTTCATATGTGGCACTTTAAGCCTTTTTCAATGGCCAAAACCCCACTAGAACAAGAGGAAAGCAAAGTATTCCTGCAACATGGTTTCAAGATCTGAAAGTTTGGATAGGAAGATGGAGGGTGACTTGTAGCAGGGATTTCTCCCTTGCTACAGGGCAGGAATGGCTCCCTTCCATCTATAGGATGAAAGGGTAGGTTCCGGTATGGAAATGCAGAAAAGAAATGAACAGAAAGCAAGAAAGAGTTGAAAAACAAGAAACGGCCGAAAGCCCCTCTGCAAACAAGGTTAGGGCTTAATTCCAACTACCTGCAAACAACTATTAGAAATAAAAAACCTGCAAAACAAGATAAGAAACAAACCTGCAAGCAAATATGGGTCAGAAAACAACTAAGCTACTAAAGCAAGCACATAAGCAAAGAATGGTATACCTTCTCTTTGATGCAGTGGGCCACCATGCCCTGGCTGGAAGAAGCACCTCTCTCTCCCTCTTGGCTATGGAGGAGCTATGGCTCAATGGAGGAATGAGTGGATGAGAGAGGGGATGTGGGTGGCTTGAGAGACAAAGGGTCTTAAGGAATCCATGGGTAGCATAACAGTATGCAAGGGAAGAGTTGTTTGAGAGTGACCCCCACTCCTCCTTTTATAGCTTTTTATAGGGTTCTAAGCCCTTGGTCAGGGCTTTAGCCCCTTCTGCCCTAACTTTAGTTCCTTTTAGGGTTTTAGGCTCCTTTGAGGGGTTTTAGCCCCTTTTTAGAGGCTTTAGCCCCTAGGAGAGTTATTTAGGATCCTTTTTGGGTTTTTTAAGCCTTTCTGAGGGTGTGGGGGTCTAATGGGGTGATACGAGGGTCGTGCATGGGTGTCCTTGGGTGGTGTAGGCCATGTAGAGCTGAGTGAGGGATTTTTCGAGTTAATAGATTGCCCCCTGATGTGTGAGGGTAGGAGCTCATCGTATGGCTGACGGACATCATAGGATTTGCTACGGAGAGGTGGTGCTTCTGGGGCTGGGGCATGGTGGCTTTTGGTTTTTGTATTAATATGGTTCCCATCAATGGGTGAGATACAAATAATGTGTGACATGTATATGGACAAGGCGGGCATCCCCATGCTCGTGACAATGTCAAAAGAATAATTTGATCTATGCTCTAAAATACAAGAGCCGATCATATACAACTGATGATACATAGTGGTTTCCTCAATGTGAGGCTGAATACAATACTAATATGAAGAACTGATACATTGGACCCATGGAATTCTCATGGAATGCTATATCTTCATGACTGATGGCCTACTGGATTTGGGACGGTACATAGCTATATAGACTCGCTGATTGAGATTCAGAGTCTCTGTGGTACAAGTATGCTGCATCAATCATAAATCTATATAGAAGCATTGCTGGGGCTTCTGAACACTGTCTCCAACACAACCCAGAAATCACAAGGGACATAACCTATTTAGGTCCCTCGAGTAGACTCATCAATGTGCTAGAGTCAGGTGACATCCGGGGTCTTCGACCAAATACTGCGCGGACCAAACCCTGTATGAATCTCAACGGTGCAATGATGTAGTTGGAGTCGAGCACGTGAGAAACAACCATCCCGAGAGGCACTAAGGATTCCTCTCAAGTGGTCCAAGGAACTCATCAATGAGGTTAATGAAACTAGGATATAGGGACCTCTAGGTCTATCCTCTAGAATATGTGTGTTGTCATCAACAGAGGGAGACCTGCCCCTAGTTAAGGCAATGGTGTTTCCTTGACCAGAAGCGCGAGGGAGATAACCGAAAGGTGTGAGACAATCTGCGGACTGACCCATTGAATGGGGGGGGCGGAGGGGGAGGGAAAGAATTGAATAGGGGCAGGAGGAGTGTAGTAGAATCAAACTTCCTTTGTTCAGAGTATGACGGCAGGGTGGACCAGGCAGCAAATGAAACTGACTTATGGGAATGGGATCATAGCTATAGTACTAGGAATGTCACTGCAGATGGGAAATACTTGGGGGAGTTGGATACTTTTGATATTGGTGGGATCCAAGAAAGACACATTGCAGAGTACTCTGAACAAAGGTGACCCAAAGTGGGAATGCTGCCAAACTATTTTCTGTGAGGTGGTGTCTAGAGACATCGTTGTGGTACAATCTCGTGGATTTTTGACGAGCCCGAGAAGGTAAATGCTCGATGCGGCTTTCAATTTTAGAGAGTCTGAAAGCACGAAGAAGACTCCAGTGGGGGATTTTTTTCGTTGGTAGTCTCTTGTGCCCAAAAAAGGATAAAAGTATGCATAGGAGAGCTCACCCATCCTGTAGGGGATGAGAGACTTCTTTACCGTTGGTAGTCCAACCAGGCCAGAAAAGGTTAAACCTATACTGACTGGACGGTCAGTCAGATACTTTTACGAGCATGAACGAAACCAAGTTTGCTCGGAAATATTTTCTTGATGAGAAGGCTGGAAAAGAGCTTAATGACAACCCATAGTGAGATTTTTCATAAAGTGCGGCCCCTCTGCTCGAGAAAGCATAAAAGTATGTAGAGGGGAATGGTCTTGGCTTGAATATGCCAAGGTGGTCCTTTTCATTTGATGGTCTACATAACCTACAAAAGGAGGTAAACGAGACGATGTAGACACCCTTTCCTATACTTTAGCGAGCAGGAAAGGAAGCAGCTGTGCTCGGCCATCTTTTCATTGTTTTTAGGAGTTAGAAAAGAGCTTAAATGAAACTCCAGTATGGTTAACTAATTGCGGTGGCACAGGCAGTGCCCCATGTCAGGACGGTGGATAGTGGTCCAAAGGTCGTCTAGACAGTATGGACAGATTATATGGCTCTCAAACATACCAATACATGCGCAGGATAGATCACAACAGAGGCTCACGAGTCAGTGCATTAGAGGCACACAAACTGAGGTGGCTCTCAGACAGAGGTCAGGAGAGCTGTGTGTGAGTTGCGGTGGATGGAATTGACTACATGTGATGTGAGTGCAAGTCCGGGGGCACTTATATGCCAAAAACATGCAAAGGAAATGATCTTTTTTCTGGACGATGGTCCAGAGATCCGCATTAGGTGCAGTGGATGGAGTAGACAGCTATGTGTTAAAATACAAAACAAAAATAAAAATGGTGTCCCTTAACGGGTGGTGGCCCGAAAACCCGCATGAGTAGTGGTAGGAAAGAGTGATACAAGTACAGGTCCATAGAAACTTGCATCATCATATTCTGTCTCATAAATCGAGGTGACCATTAGAGGAAATTTCAACTCAAAATGGGTGTCCTAAAAAAAATTAATAAAATAATAGTTAAAATAATAAAATAATATTGATTAATTTTGGAGGAAGAAAAGAAAAAAACTACTTTTTTTGTTTGTATTTTCGACATATCTCCCCGTGTTTTTACCCAAATTTCGATCGAGAGAGCTCGTTGGATGCGGAATTAAATTCCGCATCCAACGAGTACTATCATCATCATGTTTTTCAGGTATTTGTTGTTTCTGGGGTAGTGGGGTCCGTCAAAAGTATGCCAAGTGGGTACTTGTTGGATGCGGAATTTAATTACGCATCCAACGAGCTCTCCTGAGCGAAATTTGGGTAAAAACATGGGGAGATATGTCGAAAATACAAACAAAAAAAATAATTTTTTTTATGATACCTATCCCCAAATTTATATTAAAAAAGTGTTTAAGACCTATACGATATTTCAAATTTAAAGCAATTTCATTGGCCAACACATGATTACATGGAATTTGAGTTAAAGTTAAAAGGCCCATTTTGGGTTGAAATTTCCTCCAATGTTTTGGGAAACGGTCTCGAAATTTATTTGTTAAACATGAGACGTTGGTCTCATAAGGAGATAGAGGGTGGAATTCTGAAACCAGTGGCGTGAACGACGTCTCAAACAGACTCTGTATGGTCCTGTTATGTCTAAAGGGAGAAATTAGGTCAAATAGGGTCTATATAAGGGTGGGGACCACTTGGTGAGGTGTCATTGTCACTGTTCACTATGGAGTTGGAGAGGTAGGCCCTCAATCTTCATTTGCTGATTTCTCCTGTTTCGACCGGCGGTTTCGAGTTTCGTGACTTGCATGTAAGAGCTCTTGCTGAATCTCTTCTTTTTGGTGGTTTACATTCTGCATTTGGTTACCCAGAGGTCCTCCATGAGCTTGTTGGGGTTTCATGAAACCAAGTCACACCTTTCAAAGGAAAAGGAGCGACCTGGTCTCATCTGTGGGGCATTTTTGAGCGACCTGGTCGCTCATTTTTCCCAAACAAGTGCAACTTGGCCTCTGGGTGATGTTTTTTGATGAAAGCAGTGGCTGGCATTTGTTTTTTGCTTGTGCAGGATGGTTGAGATTAAGTGGCGAGAGAGAGACTATAAAGACCTCCAAGAGGCATCATTACGAGACAGGAATGTGCATGATACACTGGCCCATTGCGGTTTACTGAAGTTCATGAGGATACCCCTCATGAAGAGGTTGAGTTTGCTGCTACAAACGCTGGTGAGTTTTTGGGATGTTGAGGAGGAGGTCTTTCTCTTCCAGGGCCAGTGGATTGAGATCACACTAGCGGATGTATACTTCCTGATTGGGCTCCCTATGTTGGGAGTTGTTGGTGACTTGGCACCAGTGTTGTCTCATGGGGAGACATTGGAGGAGTTATGCGATAGGCACTGTTACACTATAGCGTATGTGCGTGGCTCCTATATCCTGATGTGTGACATCAAAGATCTGTCAACAGGGGTGGTGGCGACATTACTGTTGTGTATCTTGGGTTCCACAGGGAGGCACAACATATCTGGAGGGAAGCTTCAGCTAGTGGAAGGTGTTATGGGAGGCACGTATTATGGGTGGGATCAGATGTATCTTCAGGCTGTTCGGCATCAGGTGAACAAGTCAAAGGCATCTAGAGCAGGATTTTGTTTTGGCTCGTTTCTATGTGCTTTCTTTTTTGAGAAAGTACCTACACTGTGTCCGCACTGGGCTATACAGGATAGTGGTCCACGATAGTCGCGGATGTACCGGTGGTGTCAGATGATGATATGAGAGGGTGGCGGTAGAGTGGGCCAATTATTTACTGAGGAGATATTAGAGCAGTGGAGTCAGCTTCCAGTGGTGATTCAGGAGTACCCATATGCGGGTATGAACTATCATGGGGACCCCGAGACGCCCCGACCTCCCGGCTAGGAGTGGGGACTAGCTGGTATGTATGCGTGATGTTTTTATGTTCATCTTTATACATAGTGTAGTTTGAGCTGGTTGATAGTTGTATGTTGATATGTGTGGACTGATGGTGTCCTTTGTTTGTATATGCAGATATTGGACCTCACCCTCCGCCTTGACATCAGAGGCGAGTGGTTGGTATGGATCCTCTTGCAGTTCCTGCTAGGAACCCTCGCAGGCGATGGCGGGAGATGGATGGACTACTGCTGCATCTGGAGCGGCTTGCTGCTGGAGTCTCTGACGATGGCTGACAACATCTAAGCAATGATGTGATTGCTTCTATTCATAGATTTCCTTCAGAGTGGACTTCTGTGATGAGGAGGATGGCTATGGCCTGTGAGCACATTCATCAGGTGGCGAGAGGTGATCTTCCTACAGAGGATGAGTCTTCTGAGGAAGATGATGATACTGAGTCAGATCATGAGTCTGAGTCAGATTAGTAGTCTAGTGGGGCTGCCCCTAGTGCGTTGGTGCACTTAGGAGATTTTGTGTCGCTATGTATATCCTGCTGGGAAAGAATATGTGGCTTCTCATTTTGTATTGGACATATTTTGGACATGTGATTGATCTATTTATATATATATTTTTGACACTAGTGGATGCACTTTTATATGTGTGAGTCTTTTTATGATGATGTGGAATGTAATGCCTAGATGATGTATTATTACATTTGTGTGTGTATTTTTAAATATGATTATGCATGGTGTTATGGTTGTATGTTTCCTATATGCAGTTGTGGATGTACCAGTTTAGAATGTCATTAGCAATTTGATCTGCTACACTATTGAGGTTTCTGGGAACATGTGTGAATGTGATGTACTCAAATTCTCTAACCATCTGTTTAGTGCGCAAGAATTTTATAAAGAGGCAAGGATCACGTACTTGATAGTAGTTGTTCAATTGAGAAACAAGCAGCTGGGAGTCTAAGAAGGAATCGAGATGGTGAACGACTAACTGGAGAGCGGCGGCCAAGAGGCCATTGACACCATCGTACTCATCTTGGTTGTTGGTCTCACTGCCCACGCATATTCCATCGATATGGATCAACTCGTGCGACGGGGAGTAGATGACCCATGCAGCTGAGGCAAGGTTTGGAGACCATCTGCTTGCTGCATCAGCAAATCCCATATACCGGTTTGATGTGTGCTCCATCTGGAGCAATGAGAGGAAACGATACATAAGAATCACTTTTGAAAAAAAAATGTGTAAAAAAAAAAAGGAGAAAGACTATAATACAAACTGTACTGTCGTCACTTAATAAGGTGACGTTAGAGAGAAAGTCGTTTGGACTTTCAGGGGATCAACGTTCATTCCCTTGTGTGACACAATGAACCCTGGGAGACGACCCCTTGGAACACAGAAAATAGACTTGAAAGGGTTCAAGCGGATTTCATACTTGCGACATCGTAGGAAGACTTGTCGTAAGTCGTCTATGTGTTGTGTTTGCTTCTGCAACCGCACAATGAGGTTGTTGAGACAAACCAACATGATGTGAATGAGGTCGCAGAAGCAGTGTGTCATGGCGCGCTGGAAGGTGGATCTGAAATTTTTCAGGCCAAACGGCATGAATCGATACGCGAATGTGCCCCACTGGGTTGTGAATACCGTCTTATAACGGTCTTCTTTCCAGATATGGATTTGGTTATATCCGGAAAATCCGTCCATGAAGGAAAAGGCCTCATGTCTGACGCATGCATCAATAATCTGATCGATGAAGGGTGTTGGGAAGTTGTCTTTGGGACACGCCCCATTGAGGTTGTGGAATTATGTACAAACACGAATGGTACCCTATTTTTTATTCATGGGAACAGTATTAGAAACCCACATGGTGTAGGAAATGGGGTAGATGAAGCCGGCTGTGCGCAGCTTCTCTATCTCGGCTTTGACTGCGACCAATTTGGAAGGGTGAATCGGCCATTGCTTTTGGCGTACAGGGGCCACATTAGGCCAAGTGTCAATGTGGTGTTCCACGATGGATGGACCTAATCCAGGAATTTTAGTGTAAGGCCAGGCAAAGATGTCGCGGAATTCTTGGAAGAGGGCTTTGTAGGTAGCGACTTCTTCTGGGGAGCAAGATGCCCCTAGCATGATTTCTTCAACAACCTTGGGAGTGGTTGATATGTTGGCCATGTTCCCTTCTTCGAAGGCATCTGGTGCTGGGATGGGGTTCTTGAACCAGTCGACTTTCCCATGGATGAAATCTTTGGTTTCCACGGAAAACTGGTCAAACTGCGACACAAGTTCTTCGGGGAGGAAGAACGAGCGATGGTGCATGTCGTCCCATGGGTATTCTGGGGTGGTTAAAGCTTCTAGTATCTCCTCATCATTGCGGAAGCAACGAAGAGACAGGTCTGATGGATCATCGTTGGAGGTGGAGATGAGCGGGTCAGTTGAACTGGACATCATGTAGATGGACATGGTGTTTGAAGAAGGAGGTGGGGGTGAACTTATTCGATCAAGGTGATCTTAGAATCCAGGGAATGTTGACAGAGGTCGGCTAAATCCATTTGAAATTTCGGCAAGTCTTGGCAAAGGTGAGAATAATGTCCATACAGATCGCAGAGGGCACAAGCATGGTTTATTCTTAGTGACTTGTTTCTGACTATTGGTGCGGTTAGAAGTTCAACCACGGGGAGGTTTTTGGTTGTGTCCATGGCATCCAAATGCACACAGATCATTGGAATCTTACGGCAGTTTTTAGTTGGATGGCCCTGTTGTTCACAGATGGCACAAGGCAGGATCTACCAAGGTTCTGCAGTTGCTTTCGCATTCTTTCCCCTGGCCCTTTTTGGGTGGGGCGGTGCAGGTGTGGTGGTTGGTTTTTGCGGACCGGGTGGAGGATGGGACTCGACCGCAATGGGTTGCACAGGTGTTAAGAATTCCTGGGGAATTGATGGTTGAGCTGGTGGATCAAGATACCACACCAAAATTCCCAATGTAAAGTTGGGTAGGTTGAGGGTGGCCATTACTAGCTTGCTCATGACACCAGGCGGGGGAAAGAGGAAGGGAATTGTATGGACTGGTGAGGAGCCCAGATAACTCCCTGCTGGTTGTATGTAGGGGTGTGGTTGTGGTTGCAGCTGTGCATAATGCTGCGGTTGCGGATGATGTTGCGGCTACTAGTGATGTTGCGGCTGCGGACGGTGTTGTGGTTGCGGTTGCGGTTGTTGTTTGGGTGCAACAGTGCTGGATTAGAGCATTCACAAGTCCATAGTCTCATTTTGTGTCGGTGGTGGTGACACTAAGGGGAAATGAGCCATCATGGTGGTATTAGAAAACAACCCAGGTCCCACATTCAACAATGGGGAGACTGGTGTGTTGTCAACCATGGTGTTGATTGCAGGGGCGATGTTGGCGTGTGTGGTTGTCCCTTGTGGCTCAATGGTGGCGATGGTAGGGATAACGTTGGCAGGTGCTGTTAACCCTTGCGGATCATGATAAGTGAGTTGATCAACCGTCACAATATTCCCTTTGTGGGGGAACATCATGAGATGTAAGACAGTTGATGTGACCGCTCTCATGGCGTACATATAGCTTCTTCCGAGGAGAAGGTTATAGTCCAGTTGAGTGTTGACAACCTCTATGTCAGTCAGAACTGTCTTCCCGACTAATGTGATGGGGACAAGGGGGAGGATTCCTTGGGCTTTAGTGGGATGGCCATCATAAGCCTGTAGAGTTGTGGAGGATGGTTGCAGAATTGGGGATCCAAGTTTTTGCCAGACTAGGGTAGACATAACGCACGTAGATGCCCCCTCATCCACTATGCACTGGTGCACAACCAAATTCTGGATAGACACCGGGATTTGGAAGGCGATGGTGGATGGCATGTGCGGTTCTCCATTCTCTGTGTCGAATGTGATCAACTTGGATTTGGAGGGGTCTACGGCCCCAAGGGCAGCTAGTAAGGATTTCTGTTGCATTGGGAACGTTTTGAGTACCTCAAGAGTTGACATGGTCGTTGGTGTTTGGGCCAAATCATCCACAATGCTATAGCTGACAGCAGCTCTAGTCATGGCGTTATTGGAGACCCAGCATATGGGGGTGCAGGGGAAAGGGGTAACTGAAGAGGTGCATTGACCGATTTGGATGTAGATTTCGCTGACGTGTCAGCAGGTTCGGTGGTGGTTTTGTATTGATTCCTTCTGGTTTGTAGGTTGACCTCTTTAGTCGTCATGGCTAGCAGGTAGTGGACACCTGTTTTGGTCATGGGAGGTGCCCTTGGAGCGTTGGGATTGGGTTGGGGAGGGAGTGCAGTTGCCACCAATCCTTGGACCGGTAATGGGTTCTAAAGCACCATAGGAGGAGGTCCTTGTGGTGCCGGGTTGGGTTGAGCTTGGTCTGTTGTGTTGGTGGCATGCTGAACCTCGTTTTGAATGGCTTGCTTCATGTGACCCATGAAGGGACACTCAAATGTGTAGTGCCCATAGACCTCATAGAGTGTGCATGGTTGGTTTGTACGCAACGGAGTGTTGCGTCTTGGTGCATTTGGTTGTGGAGGATTTTGGGCGGGTCGGTTTTCCGCAGCATTGTTGGGAGGGTTTCGTTGTTGACCGCTTCCCTGTGGTTGATTATTGGCTTGGTTTAGGGCAGGTTATTCCTATCCTGCCCTTGTTGGTTATTGGGGGCTGGCTGGTTGGAACGGTTTTGTTGTGCAAATACTTGTCCCAACGGAGTAGGTGGAGCATTGGCGGGGGCTTGAACCTCTTGCACTGGTGGTGCATAATAAATTTGGGTGGGCAATGGTGCCACAAATGTGGGAATTTTCCCCACATATTGCTGTGTCTGCCATGCCAAGGCTTGAGCCTGCTGCGGTGGTGCAGGTTGTGCGTAGGAAGTTGTTTCTCTGGACTGGGACATCATTCTGGCATAGTCTGGAGTTTGGTTTTGGTAGGCGACACTAGCAGTGTTGCTTGGTTGCGGTGGAACTATAGGTGGTGTCAGATGATGCTGTGGTTGTTGGGAGATCAAACCTATGATGCCATCTGCAGCATGAGATGCCCCCGATGCATCCCGGTAGGAGGTACCCGGACGGGGAGAGTCTAGAATGACGGTGTAAAGGTATCCAGATTGTGCGTAGATCAGGTCAAACTATTGGGCTTTCAGTATGGCCTCCTCTTTGGATTGGGGACATTCAGATGCAACATCCTTTGCTATGGGTGGGAGCAAGGTTTTGAGAAACCAATCCAGGAAGATCCTGTCGTCAAGTTGGATTTTACACAAACTACGGCGTCACCGCCACTCATGGATGTGGTTGATTATATGGGTCACAGTGCTCTGGCGGCAAGATAACAAGATCTCCACCCCTTCGTCATATCTGACGGGGAGTTGGAAATATTGCAGGAACATGAAAGCTAGGGAGTTGAAATATGGGTACTTTGCTTGAGGTAGCTCAATGTACCATTTGGCTACCGCACCTGTGAGGGTGCATTGGAACAGTCTTATCCTAATCGAATCATCTATGATGATGTTTGATGAGCACCATAGATGAAATTTCATGATGTGGTTTTGGGGACACTCCCCTTCCTTCCCTTCAAACTTGGGAATGTCCACGGGAAGCTTGGTTGGCATGGGAGGCCAAAAGGTTGATGGTCGATGGGGTCATTTGTCAATCGGGCCAAATCAGGCAAGTTAAGACGAGCCATGAAAGGAAGGTTTGACCCCAAGTTGATGTGAGATGGGGTAGGTATGCTGGTGGGGTTTGCAGTTGCATAATGTACCTTCATAGCTGGGGGTACTGGTGGTGCCATTGTAGATGGGTGTTGGAGCAGGGTCCCGCAGCTACAGAATAAGCTGCTAGTTTAGCGGAGAGATAAGTTTTGGCGGAAAGAAGATAAGACAGAGCTACGATGCTGTAGCACGTTTCCAGCTGCAGAGCAGAGTTGAAAACCATGACTTTTTAGATAGAGAAGTCAAGAAAGGCAACGGTACCTGAGCGACTGAGAAGAGAGAGCTCACTCACTACATTGAAGGCAGCGGCGGAAGACAGGAGGGCTCAGCGACCCTCATAAAGGAGAAGGAGCAACGAGGCTGAAGCATTGAAGACGAAGGAGAGAAAAGAGAAGCGGTGCATAGTACCCATGATCAGTGCCGGGAAGCATGGAAGACTGTAGAGAGATGTGGTGTGATGAAAAGCGGCTACCTCAAGTACAGATATGGCCAACTGTCACTAGTTAGTTTTTGTGTTACTGTTGGGACAGGCCCACAGTGTTGTAATGGCAAGACCTTCAGGCTGCCTATAAAAGGATATATTTTGTATTGTAAAAGGGTTGGTTAGTTGGTCAGTTAGTTGAGTCATTTAGTCATAGTAGTGCTTTGCAGACCATTAGACTGTTGTAAAATCCGAGCTCTGGTTTTGTTATTAGCGGTAGCAATCGTACTGTAACCAGTAGCTGGCTTATAGAGTAAGCATGTAATGATCCACAGGGATCGACAGAGAGGGAAGAGTATATTGTAGGAGAGAAATATAGATAGAAAGAAGATCTAAGAGAGAAGAACTTGAGCTGCATATGCAGTGCAGCAGAACTGTGTTTTACCTTCCCCTGAGCTATAAGAAAACACAGTTCTGTGGACGTAACTTCCATCCTGGAGGTGAACCATGTTAAAATCGTGTGTTATGTGATTGGATTATTTGCTATGTTTACTTATGCATTTCACAGTCATTTCATGGATTTTGGTTACAGTTTAATGAACGAATGTGTTAATCAGTTCACAGTAATATAGAAGGAAAAGTATAAATCACAGTCTTTGGCATGTTGTATGTGGTTCATTTATGCTTTGCGTAAAACAGTCACTAGTTGCAGTATTGATTAGCCTTGTATGTTGAGTCTTGCACGTCGACACGAGCAGTGCTAAGTGCACTAAACCGCGGAGGTAGGATATCATAGAGAGGTGATACCGCACCGGCAGAGGAGCTGCGGTGCGCGATACCGCAGGTTGAGGACTTAGCGTTGGGCAGGAGCTGCGTGTCGCATGATGCGCAGCGATGCGGTAAGGTTGGAGATATCGCGACTCAGGGAAAGTGTGCAACATAGAGAAGGACCGCACGGTGGTATAAAGGTATACCTCGTGGCTAGAAGAGCTGCGAGACGAGGAGATGGCGCGACGCGAGCAGAAGGTCGCGCGACGCACAGAGGAAGAGACCTCGTAGCTAGAAGGGCTGCGAGTCGCAAGTAGGACTGCCGCAGAACCTGGTCCAAGACTCTTGGGTCCTTGGCCAACCCATTAGAATCACCTCGGGTGAGACTTCAGGCCGCTTTGCGGTCTGTCGCCGAAAGGGACGGTGAGCTAGGGGTGTTGTTGGTTGATTATAGTAAACCCGGGTCTGCCCACGCAAGCCTGTTGCTATTCCTAATGCATCGATATGCACATGGAATTTGATCGACCAATTTGGAAATTTAAGTATGGGGGCTTCGACTAGTTTTCTCTTCAGTTTGTCGAAGGAGATTTGGCATTCCTCCGTCCATTTAAACTCTATCTCATCCTTGAGTAGTTCTTCTAGGGGGTAGGTCATGTCTGAGTAATGTCGGAGAAACTTCCTATAGTACCCTGTATGTCCTAATAACACCCGAACCTGTTTAGGGTTGATTGGAGGCTTCAAGTCAAGGATAATTTTAATTTTGGCAAAGTCTACCTTAATACCATCTTTACAAACAACATGTCCTAGTAGTATCCCTATGGGGGTCATAAAGATGCATTTCTTAATGTTGAGGGAAAGTTGAATCTACCGACATCTTTCCAGCATAAGTCGGAGCCATGTGAAGTGATCTTTTAGGGTGGAATATATGGTCCAATCGTCGAAGTAGACTGCCATAGTTTTATAGATGTACTCTTGGAAAGTTTTTACAACTATTCTGGAAAAGACTGCAGGTGCATTCTTTAGTCCAAAAGGCATAACCCTATAAGCAAAAGAGCCAAATTCACAAACAAATGTGGTTTTCTTCTGATCTTCCTTTGCTATAGGCACTTGATTGTATCCTGAAAATCCATCTGTAAATGAGTAACATTCATGTCCTACAACTTCATTTAGGATTTCATCAGCATAAGGTGTGGGGAAGGGATCTGTAAGTGTGACTTTATTTAGCTCCCTAAAGTCGACACAGATTCTTAATCTGGTCGGGTCATGTTTCTTAGGCTGGACGACCATGGGACTTGCTCATTCTGACTGGTCGATGGGGTAGATAATCCCCGCTTCCAACATGTTGTCGATCTCATTTTTAACTATTTCCTTATACTTGTGGGCTAGTTTATAAGGCCTTTTCTTAACAGGTCGGACATCAGGTTTAGTGTCGATTTTCATC
>LPNX010987132.1:6765-17111 GCA_001517045.1 Pseudotsuga menziesii
GAATTGAGCTCCTTCCCCTCCTACGGTTAAGTACATGTATCCACCTATAGTTCGCATTGATGCTCTTGCTTTTAGCGCTAGTACAGACACATACGGGTTAGATAGGGCTCTTCCATTGTCATCTCTGGATCTCACCCCATAAAAACTATGAAATGCTTCTAAAGGCTACCTAATAATTTCAATGCATTTATTTACTCGTGCTGGGGAACATCCATACTTTTAACGAGAGCTTGATGAGTCAGGAGATAATAATGCACATCCGGTACCAACATGAAAGGAAGAAAATATAGATGTTTGGGCAGTTCCACAATATCGAGGCCATCTTGGAGCACTTTGTAACACCAATATATGGCTAAGACCGATAGCTATAAAGGATTTTTTGTTCCCAACCCTTTCCCATATAATAATTGCTCGTTATTCACCTAAATATATTAATGTTATGCTAAGTGGACCATATCCCGTAGACCTTTGTTTTATACTTATGCGGAGCCCCCCGGCACGCACTCAGGGTTCCAACCTTATTCATTATCGCATGAAATAGAAGCTTCGGTCTGGGCTGGGACCTGCAGAAAAAGTAAAGGCGGGGGAAGAAGGAGCTAGTGATCTGGCGGCATCCCCTTCTAGTTTTGATTCTTAGGATGGATATCCTGCAAAGATGTGAGAAGGCCCCACCCAATAAGTAACTTAGGAAGGCCACCCTTCCACTCTACAATTTACCTGCTGGTTCTCGATCCCTAAACTCAGAATATTTCTCCCTATCGTGAGCACCCGAATCTGGCTCTCGACCTGGGTAAACTGCTTACTCAACTGATTCAACCTAATCAACTGCTGTTGGACCTTTAACTGGCTATCGATCTCGACCTGGAAGGGATCATCTGGCTTTGTATCTGCCACTCGTGTTGCTTATGACTTTGCTACTGGGTATTATATATCTGGATATGCTGGTGGATCTGGTAATGGGCTTGGCTTAGATGCTGGTCCTGGATCAGAAACTGGTACTGGAATATATGTTATTGGTACTTATACTCGCTATCTCACTGGTTCTACTGGTGTTACTGGATCATATGCTTAATATACAGGATCTACTGCTACTGGCTAGGGAACTGGTCTGGCTTTTTCCTGCTTCTTTCTGGGTAGGTAAACCAGCCTTTGCTCACATGCTTGCTTAGATGGGATGTACTCAAAGTAGGAAAACACTATTCNGTAGGGAAACCAGCCTTTGCTCACATGCTTGCTTAGATGGGATGTACTCAAAGTAGGAAAACACTATTCAAGGCTTCGATCGTATGTACCAAAACTCGGAAAAGCNGGAGGTAAACCAGCCTTTGCTCACATGCTTGCTTAGATGGGATGTACTCAAAGTAGGAAAACACTATTCAAGGCTTCGATCGTATGTACCAAAACTCGGAAAAGCTAGCTATGACGCTGAGAGGTATACTGCTGCTTGCTTTGCCCTTACCTCTGCTGCTGCTAATAGTGATGGTGGTGGATACACTGGTGGTGGTGATAGGTCAACCGAGTCAACTTATGCTACTTTTCCTGCTCCTGCTGTTGGTGCTACCCTTGCTCTTGCTTACTGGTGGTAGTTATGGCTTCTCTCTCCTGCGACTAGAGATGCTATTGGTGTTTATGAATCTTTATATGTAAGGTATGCTGCTACCTGTGCACCTGTCCTTGTAGGGGTTACATTGGCTCGGNGCGGCTAGAGATGCTATTGGTGTTTATGAATCTTTATATGTAAGGTATGCTGCTACCTGTGCACCTGTCCTTGTAGGGGTTACATTGGCTCGGATGCTGGATATNCTATTGGGGTTTATGAATCTTTATATGTAAGGTATGCTGCTACCTGTGCACCTGTCCTTGTAGGGGTTACATTGGCTCGGATGCTGGGTATGTGTGAGAAACAACTGCANGTGCTGGATATGTGTGAGAAACAACTGCATCACGATCACTAGGTTATGCTACTTTTGCTTCTGTAGGATCTGCCGGTAGATCTCCTGCTCTAGGTACCTGTGCTGTGTGGATTGATAAACGAAACGAAATGATTGAAAAGCTTCACCCGAAACCGATATGACGACTTGCCTTATGATAGGCCACCTTTATAGAGGCAAATTTACCACATTTTGGAAGGCCGCAGTTATGGTGAATGGGGCATGTTNCGCCCGAAACCGATATGACGACTTGCCTTATGATAGGCCACCTTTATAGAGGCAAATTTACCACATTTTGGAAGGCCGCAGTTATGGTGAATGGGGCATGTTAACTTGAACTGTAAGAGTTTTTGGAGGGGGGCGTGGTTGAAAAGAGTTGAGCAATTGGGCGATGAGCATACAGAAAGCAATGGGCTTACGGAAAGCGTTCCATCATCTATGTTAACTTGAACTGTAAGAGGTTTTGGAGGGGGGCGTGGTTGAAAAGAGTTGAGCAATTGGGCGATGAGCATACAGAAAGCAATGGGCTTACGGAAAGCGTTCCATCATCTATCTCTCCAACTTCAAGTGTTGGCTGGGTTTACTGCAAAGCGCAGGGTAGGGTGTACAGGGATCCCCGGTTCCAACCAAAAGCATTCAATCGCAAGCAGCCTCCTCTGCCTCAATCTGGTGTGGAAGGGGTGTGCTTGCTGTGAAGGTGAGGGTTCTATCCTAAACCTCATCCCTCCTCATTAGCTTAATCCAAATGGTTAGCTTTACCCACTTTAACAAATGATTACCTTAGNACCCTCATCCCTCCTCATTAGCTTAATCCAAATGGTTAGCTTTACCCACTTTAACAAATGATTACCTTAGGGTTCCTTAGGTGTATGGGCTTAGGGGAGCATAGCATCGTCGGAGAGAGGGCTTTAGAGCGAAGCTCCGGGCGAATTAACAAATTAGAAAGCCTACTCAAGAGTTGTCGAATTAATGGCAAGCAGTCTTGTCACAGCATTCTTGTATCCCGAGCATTCCTCTATCTATAGTAGTCGCCTGTATATTAATTAATTGCTGCACTCACTTATTAACTCTTATTATTTGAAACAATTCATTTCTTAATTTAGAAGCACTTAAACGCAGGCAGGCAGAAAAGTGACCTTTCCAACCCAATTAACTAGTTGTTTGGGTGAGCCCCATCTCTATAATTCGAGTCCTCAAACCCAGTACGCGTGAAGAAACAGGAACAAGAAAAATCCGGCAACGAATTCACTAGTTCCTAATTTTATGATGAAAGAAATTCCAACGCCCTAGTACTCTTTTACGAGTAGGCTGTTTAAATGAAATGCTTCTCCCGGGTGTTGTTATCTGCCTGAGTGCGTGCCGGGGTAGGCGGGAAAACAAATGCANTCCTCTTTTACGAGTAGGCTGTTTAAATGAAATGCTTCTCCCGGGTGTTGTTATCTGCCTGAGTGCGTGCCGGGGTAGGCGGGAAAACAAATGCATGCATCNGAAACAAATGCATGCATCAAACGGATGGGAGGATAAATTACGTGGCGAGGTGGAATCGTAGCATAGAAACATCTCCATTATTGGGTTCGGGTACACTAATCNGGGGGAATCGTAGCATAGAAACATCTCCATTATTGGGTTCGGGTACACTAATCCATTTATAAGGTGCCCTCAGGGTCGATACCATACCTAGGAACCATTACTGAGTACAGAGGGAAATACTTAGGAGTGGCAAAGCCAACAAACTCACTATTGGCAAGCATATCTCATTCAATTAAGAAAAATTTCGCTTTATATTATAGTATTCTAGGTTAAGAGAGAACAGAACCAGTAGCCAGTTCGGAATACAGGGAACTACCTCCTTTCATGTCACATGTAATGAAAGCACGGGAGGGAGGGGGAGTCGGGAACTCATTCTTCCATCATACCCCCTGGAACCCACTTTGTATCACTCGGCTCACCCTTGGGATACAATGTCGGCGGTGGAGGAACTAAACTATAGCAATCGACAAGGCGTAATAAGAGGTAGACTCGTCGGAAAGCAGACAGCATTAGCAGCACTTACTCCGATCGATAGGAACGGAAAACCCAACTATAAACTGCGTAATAGCTATAGCTACGTGGGAGTATAGATGTATCACTCGGCTCACCCTTGGGATACAATGTCGGCGGTGGAGGAACTAAACTATAGCAATCGACAAGGTGTAATAAGAGGTAGACTCGTCGGNCGGGGGAGGAACTAAACTATAGCAATCGACAAGGTGTAATAAGAGGTAGACTCGTCGGAAAGCAGACAGCATTAGCAGCACTTACTCCGATCGATAGGAACGGAAAACCCAACTATAAACTGCGTAATAGCTATAGCTACGTGGGAGTATAGATCATAGGTAGGAGGCGAGGGGGAGAGGAATATATGAATATCCTCGTATGGGTAAATAAGTATGGTAAGGAAAGGCTATCAATGCAGGAGCGGTATNGAATAGATCATAGGTAGGAGGCGAGGGGGAGAGGAATATATGAATATCCTCGTATGGGTAAATAAGTATGGTAAGGAAAGGCTATCAATGCAGGAGCGGTATCGCCAAGCTTATTCGTGTTTCCCATCTCTATGCCCCCCATCCCAGTCCGTACCTCCCGGATTTACAGGCTATAGGATTTAAAAAAAGGTAAGGTGGCGGGACAACACTACTTTCATTATATAGATGAATTCTAGGAGCTATTATAGGATTGCTACGGGTATTAATACTTTGTCTACTATTAGGATGACTACCAACATTACTTTTACTTTACAGGCTATAGGATTTAAAAAAAGGTAAGGTGGCGGGACAACACTACTTTCATTATATAGATGAATTCTAGGAGCTATTATAGGATTGCNCTTCTTTCATTATATAGATGAATTCTAGGAGCTATTATAGGATTGCTACGGGTATTAATACTTTGTCTACTATTAGGATGACTACCAACATTACTTTTACCAACCTACTNGTCCCTCCCGGATTTACAGGCTATAGGATTTAAAAAAAGGTAAGGTGGCGGGACAACACTACTTTCATTATATAGATGAATTCTAGGAGCTATTATAGGATTGCTACGGGGATTAATACTTTGTCTACTATTAGGATGACTACCAACATTACTTTTACCAACCTACTGATACTAACCTTAGGGATGGAGATTGGTATGCCTACCCCACCCACATACTTTCTCTATATCTGGGGCTACAATACTCTAAGGGGCGATCCTGCAAAGCGGTACTACTCTAAAAGGTTACTTGTGAGAGATTCAATAGCTAGGGCACGCAATAAAGTGGGAGTAATGGGGGAGATTTATACATTTGAAGTGAAACTCACCTTCCCCTCGTGCCTCGGGAAAGTCCCTCTCCCGTATGGTCGAGACCTCCTATTAACTAGCAGATGAAGGGCGGACCTCCGGGTCCTTAAACTCTACTGCTTTTAACCTATAGGATACCTCTGCAGGTATAAGCAATCAAGCTAGTAATTCTTATCTATAGCGGATGGTTTTCACTAGCACGGGGAGTTCACGGCTTATCTCTGATACTATACATAGGGCGGGGGTTCAACACCGGACTTTGCACAGGATAGTTTACTAAATAAAGATAGGATTGTGCTACTAATAGGATAGGGAGCATGAGGATCAAGTATATTTGGGCAATGCGAGTGAGACGGAGTACCCGTTCCAGCTATTGTGTATGTATAGGATCTTCAGAGGAGGCCATGCGGATCATTCCTTCCGTAAATGCAAACCTATATACCGCCTGTTTTGCTAAAACTCTCAGGCTCGGAGCTGCTTCAGTTCGCCTATATCATTTCGTGATGTGAAGACTACATCGCCTCCNGCAACCCTATATACCGCCTGTTTTGCTAAAACTCTCAGGCTCGGAGCTGCTTCAGTTCGCCTATATCATTTCGTGATGTGAAGACTACATCGCCTCCATCAAAGAGATATGGTCNCCCGCCTGTTTTGCTAAAACTCTCAGGCTCGGAGCTGCTTCAGTTCGCCTATATCATTTCGTGATGTGAAGACTACATCGCCTCCATCAAAGAGATATGGTCCCCATTTGAAGAAGAAAAGAAAGGTCCAGATTCGTGCGTTTGTTGTCTGATGAGACTATGGTAAAAAGAAGAGCTAACGAATGAAGCTCGCAGTAAGGGATAGGCCTTATAACGAATCCTGGATTTTTGAGGATAGATACTTACATGAATATAAGTCATCCATTGGTCTTGGCATGGGGCTTAGTTCTCATTTCTTCCTTCCTTGCCAAGCCAGCGAATCGACGTTTCTTTGCTCTATATATCTCAAATATACCCATCCACCAAATAGAAATACCCAGGCCGGCGCGGATTCCCCCGCCAACATCCACCAGTTTCCATTCGAAAATAAGCATATCCAATAACCTTATTATTGACCTAAAGACGGCCCCATACCCTGTTTTAGAACCTCCAGTTTTATATCCAGTTCCATAGTTAGTAGTATCCCTCCCTGTTCGATAGCTAGCAGTCCTGGGTTGTGGGTGGATAATAGAATATGGTTACCCATTTATTCAGTAGTGGAAGGAGCAAAAACAGAGGTAGCTGGAGCGAAATAAAAGAAATAGATCGCAAAGCTAGATCTATATAAATTAAGGTATCCCCATTTCGAGAGCCATATGTTGTACGTACGAGAGCCATGCTCAGCAGCACAGCAGCGCAAAGCAGGCTAAGCAACGTGCAAAATATGATACTATTTATTCCCACTACTCACTAACATCTCGCTCAGGGCTGCGGGATGATGGCGTGACAGCAGCTCGTGCCAATGGTTAATCTTTTCGCTATGAATCATCACACCCTATACCAGAGGAGCAGGCCTTTACATCGGACAGGCTGGAGGAGGAGGGTAGCACAAAAATATGAACCCAATTAGTGGAAAGAATAACTCGCACTAATTAGAACATATTTTGATATAAGGCAAGGCTGTAGCAAAGACTTTCTATTATAATTGCAACGGTTGTGAGTGGGAGCAGGCCTTTACATCGGACAGGCTGGAGGAGGAGGTTAGCACAAAAATATGAACCCAATTAGTGGAAAGAATAACTCGCACTAATTAGAACATATTTTGATATAAGGCAAGGCTGTAGCAAAGACTTTCTATTATAATTGCAACGGTTGTGAGTGGGAGTAATTGAGGGTAGAAACAGTATAAGCTGTAGTAATCCAGTTTAACAGGCAGAAATAGATCCATATCTAGTAGCTTATCCACCAAGGCTACCACCAAGGCCACCGTGTNGGAATTGAGGGTAGAAACAGTATAAGCTGTAGTAATCCAGTTTAACAGGCAGAAATAGATCCATATCTAGTAGCTTATCCACCAAGGCTACCACCAAGGCCACCGTGTTGGCTTGTTAGTATGCCACCATCTGTACCACTAGTAACAGAGCAAGCAGCAAATATGAGTACAAATACATAGCCAGATGCATCCCTTCCATCTCTAGAGTTAGTTTTTTAGCTTGTTCTTGCGACTATACCTGTGCATTAAGAATAAAGAGGCACGTTTCTTCTTTCTAGTTGAGAGGCGATTCTAGAGTCATAATAGGATCCCGGTAGCTTCGACCTTGACACAGTATATCTGACAGCGAGCGCCACGAACACCAACTATAGAAAGGAGGGGAGGTTGTTGGTTGAGCCAAGTTCCCACCAGAAAATGGAGATAGTGAGGTTCACCCAACCAAGTAGGCACGGATAGAATACTGAATATTATGCTGATGCTGCCGTATAGGGGTGGTCATCTTTTATTCTATGTATGGATGATTGAGTTCACTGCTGTTTATTATATGTTGCTATGCAAATATATGGATTTATTAGGAAAGATCCATGACAGGGTNCCCCTAACAACTTAGAAAGAATGGAAAAGACCGGCTTTCACTTGGCTTGAACTCTCTATTAGCCTCCTTATTAGAGTAAGTTCTTCCCATGGCAGCAGCCTTAATAGAAGAGGACTATTATTTTAGTCCATACATCCTATCTTAGTCCATGCATTAAGAAGTTCCATGTAAAAACACTATAATTCTCTCCTAAATTACCCACTGAACAACAACAATAATAATATTGAGTTCTCACCTACTAATTTGCTAGTTCAAATGAGAAGCTGTCGAAATTACGTCTTCAAANACTCTCCTAAATTACCCACTGAACAACAACAATAATAATATTGAGTTCTCACCTACTAATTTGCTAGTTCAAATGAGAAGCTGTCGAAATTACGTCTTCAAATCGATCCAACTCAATAACAACGAGATTTCTACACATAAAAACCACAAATGAGAATGTTTTCTAATTCTGATTCAACCCAGTGAAGGGAACTTTGATTCTAGTATAGCCAACTGAGTCCGCATATAAAAGCTACATGGTAATATATTTCACTTCCTAGCCTGCCTCTTTAGTTAAGTCATAGCTTAGGTCAGTAATGCCCACCCGACGAGTAGGGCGAGGATGGAAGTTCTCGTCACTGGGGTGCCTGTTGGTCACCACTTGGCTGTGATAGTGGTCACCACTTGGCTGTGATAGCTTCTTACTTTCCCTTTCTCTTCCCCTCACAAGTTAAGATAGTGCATCATATTCTCCACTTAATTGTGTGTTTCCCTTCTCCTCACAGCGCAACATCGTTCATTTTTCTCTATTGAATGCCCATTTGCGCCTATGAGGCAGCACCGGATTATGTTGCCTGCTCGATGGTGTTGCAACCGAGCTGTAAGTCTCACCCCGGGCTGTTTCTCTGGGAGCATGGGCTACCTACTACATTCTTTATTTAAAGGGGTCCCCGTGTTTGACGTAACATTCCGAACACTGGTGGGCTTCAATTGATTCTAATTTTGTGCCATTTATAGTGGGCGTCTTTCGTCAATTTAAGAAACAAATTATAAACAAGTCACGGGGGGAACGTAGTATCAATTCAAGTGTCGAACGTGTTTCTAGTTCCCGGTTTGGGAGATGTAAGCACGAGTTACATGGGCTTTACACTCTATCATGCTTACTAATGGGATTAGAGCTTATCACTGCTTATAGAACATTTATAATTAGTATCAAAGTACCTTATTATTTGGGTTACATCATGCTTATTGTACATATTTCCTATATGGTCTTACTTCTACTAAGCTGAGTAATAGGAATAATATATCAATACGTACAAGGTAATGGTGTTGTTACTATCAAACCAAGTAAGCAACATGAGGTTAGTAAGGCCGCTCGACCAAAGGGAGAGGTAGTATTAGTCTCCAAAATGAATAGGTTATTTTATATCCCTAATATATGAAGCTCTTTTACATGTGGAATGCTTGTTTCCTGTAATATGACTCTATTTGGTATGATACTATGATTCCCATTTGATCATGTGAGCTAGTATGATCGTATCCTAGCCCAATTAGAGTTTGTCACGGGTTGATAGAAAGTAATGAGAGTGAATATGGAAACACTTTATATGATCCAATAAAGTTTAATGAGTATAACTAACATATATAATATGGTTCGGCATGATAAGGAATAGAGCTTAGTCACACTTAGTACTAATATGTTGATAATACTTATATTTTAGATTAATAACACATAGTAAACACTATGACTGCTCTAAACATAGGATTGGTNGTATAGAGCTTAGTCACACTTAGTACTAATATGTTGATAATACTTATATTTTAGATTAATAACACATAGTAAACACTATGACTGCTCTAAACATAGGATTGGTATTTAATTCATGCGTTTTACAAGCATTGAGAAGAGTAATCCGTATATGGTATTCATAGTTATTATGTAAATTAAGCAACGGTGATAATACTTACGAGCATTACAGCTGATAAGGTGATTAGTGTTAAGCCCCTTGTTATTATGTATAGATTTCCCCCCATCTGCCATTGAGGTTGCAAGCATATACGTCATCCCTTTACTCCATATATTGCATATCTATCTATATATTGTATGGTCTACCTTCTACTTGAACCGGTCAAGTTTGGCAGTAATAGAAGAGCTTACCCATTGTAGTTAGAGTATTGAGTGGTATTACTCTTTCCACTAATCTAAGCTAATACAAGGTTAATTATATTAGTACTAGTAGCTCCATATGTAATAATACAAAAGCTAATTTGGCGGATCTTACCATAATCTGAATGGGATTAGTAGTACCCTATCAACCATAGTTAAGCCACTTGCATTCATAGATTAACCATATAATGTATATTGAATTAAGGGAATCGTAAGGATTGCATGTACAGAACTAGGTTTATTACTTATATTAGGATTAAAACATCATAATAAGCATACGTATACCATATCTCTGTTACTCATATTACAGCTTATACAATACTTCAAAGAGTAATGTGTTCATGTTCAATAAGCAGGCATATCAGTATCTCCATAACATTAATCTATGCTTATA
>LPNX010987135.1:0-11178 GCA_001517045.1 Pseudotsuga menziesii
AACAAGGGGAACAAAAGACGTTACAAGGGGCCCTTAAAGCAAGCCAATCCCCTGTGGAGGGTTACCCATGATGCTTATGCCTTCGATACTAAGGAGTTGGGAAATACCTTAAAACAGTGCTGCAACAATGGCAAGTGTGAATAAAATCTTTTTAAGGTCTTCATTTTTATAGAACTCTTAGACGTCGCTATAGCGACGGAAAACATTGACTTTTGCGCCCTAGGTCAACTTTACCATTGTAAAAAGTCAACAAAAGACGGTGACGTCGCTATAGAGATGGTTAGGCGTGGATACAGCGACGTCCAAGAGTTTAGGCATGGATACAGCGACGTCTAAGAGTCCAGGCATGGATACAGCGATGGCTAGGTGTGGATACAGTGACGCCTCATTCCTGTTACATCGGATTTTACACCAAAAAGTAAGAAATGTGGAAAACCTCCGTGGAAAAATCCGCGCTTTTGTACTAGTGATTGTTGACTAGTTACAGCTATAACTGGCACATAAAGAATTTTTATGTCACCCAGCTTAGCCTTTTTATTGCATTGTGGACCCTACACATTATTTACATAAATACAAAATTATAATCTCAAAGATTTGTTTCAACAAAAAAGATAAATATATATTTAATCTTTTTCATGAACTTTATAGTCTTACCAGTTCATTTAACATGACACCATGGAAAACAAAAATTTGTGAGCTTGCATATTCTTACCTTGCCAATATTTTTCTCATGTCATTGAAGCCACTCTCTAATACAGGAGATGCCAAACATGTGCCCACAGGAAAGGGAGATGCATTTTCATATTTCAAATGTTAGTCTTTGGACATTTGAGAATCTTATAAATAAATAAAAACATTTTGCTGTAAGAAAGAACATTTATCTTATTTCTGATAGCATTATATAGAGGACTAAAGAAACATCAAATAAACAGGAGACTAGCAACTGAATTTGGTGTATGGGGGCTTTTCAAGAAACAACTGAGAAAAGAGAGAATTGGCATAATCAGCCATAGGAAACAATATTGACAGCAAAGTTCTTCCCTGAAGATTTCAATTCAAAGTAGTAGTCTCACAAAACTATTTTCTTAACTAAAGGTTCCATTGTCTATGATCATTGAATTGAATATGAATAGGGCCCAAAACCTGCCCAGATATGAGGTACATGGGCTGTTCATTTCCTTTCATTGTCCATAGGTGGCATGGATTTCCCAGAATTCATTTTACAACTAAGAAAAAGACAACATCATACCTTAGACATGCCAAGAAAACTCAGAAACCGACCCATAAACCCTCATGAAAAATTAAGTTAACACCTTATGGGAAATAGTGTGCATGATTCCTCAATGTCAAAACTAAATATCCATTCAATTGATGCTATGAACCATTTAGGGCAGAGTGAGACAAATACAGTCCACAAGGTCACGGATCAATACTGTCAACCTGAAAACATATATAAACCCTGGACAACAATTCAAGCAATCCAATAACTTAATGAACTAATACTTGTATAGGTAAAGGATAAACCACGTAAATGGATAAATGGAGTAAGTAAGCTATGTAAGCTTGTCCTTACGATCATACAACAATGATTGACAGGAAGAAGACTATTCTTATTACGAATTAGCAGGTCATTGTCAAGCAATCCCATCTACCAAAGATAAATCCTGACCATTCGATTCAGTCGTACCAACCATCCATCCTAGCCCATCCAACCCAATCATCCATCCTAGCTCTCCTAGCTAGTGGATAAAGCCCTTTCGAGGGTTCCTTAGGGATTGATTCACTTTGCGTAGATTGACTGAACATAGAAGCCTTGGAATTGGAAGGCTATTGTGTTACTCATGTATCCTTACCTAATAATGATTTACTGCCATTAAGGTTAACCCTCCTTGCTTTCTTTATTTATTGATCATAAATGCTCGAATGGCATAAAATCCCCTAACAAGCCAGCCTTAACAAACAAACAAGCCCTAATGGTCAGTCTCTCTTCAACCATATATTCTTTCTATTTTGTCTTTGTCCTAGATGGCCATAATGAATAAAAGGATCCTAGAGGCCCTACCTGTAAAATCCTGTGATTGTCCAATTTTCTAGGTCGCTGGTTGTGTTAAATATGAATTTCCAAATGCTGAAGAGGCCATTCTATAGGCTGAAGTTGCTGCAAAAGATGAGAAAACCATGTCAAAACTTGAGGGTAGAGGGAATTTTGAGCCATTTCCCCGTGAATATGAGGATGTAAATTACTTAAGAATGGGTGAAACATCTTGGATTACTGGGTATGGTAGTTGTAATATCTAAGAGCTCCCTCTCGGTCTATTTGAGGTTTAGAAGATGTTAAATTCTAGTTGGTTTATTATTAAAGGTAATCTAAATGATGCTAGATCCATATGGTCATTTCTCTGGTTCCTCTCCATGAGTGAGGTGTAGTTATATACTTTGAAGCTAGATAAGAAGGATAGCGATTTTATTTAGAGTACTAGATACACACATGTTGGAGAATGTAGATTAATAATTTTATTCTTCTGAGAAGATATAATTTTGGCATGTGGCTATGTTTTATCTTACAAAATATGTTATTGTCTCATTATACCAGATGGTGGATGGTTCCCCATGCAATCCAGCCACAAACACTGTTAGGGAATAGAAGCACGGGAAACAAATATCTTAATGTCCACAAATGAACAAAGTAGGTCCATGGAACTCAAAATTCTATCTAGCAGAATACAAAAGAACTAGGATAGAAAGAACCCTAGGGACAAAGAATAGAGAAAATGGAAGGAAAATTCCCAAGAAAAACAAAAAGTAACTCTAAACGTCCCAGTGAAACTTGAAAAAGTTGCAGCAACTATGTCGGTTCCACTAGTTGTCCAAAATGGGCCCACAATGTTAAGGACCTTATGACATTCAACATGTTAGAATCTTGGTTCCAATCCTGTAGCTGAAGATAAGAAAAGAAATCAACTTACATGTAAAGGGAATGATAGTTGGGATTCATTCCTCAATTATTGTGCATTTTTCTATTATAGTGGGCCTTTTCCATGCCCTTATAGTCAATATACACCTTAAGGTACTCTTAACAATTAAAGGCAAGCTCCTATTAAATACATTTGTGGAGGAACCAACAGCCATAGTAGGATAGTTTCCTTGTAGTGCATTAATCTTCACAGAATCCTAGACTCTAAAAGAAAGGATACTTCTTGGGTACGTAGCTATAAACACAACTATTCTGCAGTATGGAAGAAGGTAAAAATTCAGCTAATTGTGGGTTGTAGTTTCCCAGGAAGAGGATACATTGCAAGGTAAGCACTAAAAGTGGAAAATAAGATTACTTTGTGATTCAAATCCCAATTAACATGTAAATTTCTCATTACTCTGAGTGTAGATTTTTGCAAACAAGGTTTTTGTTACAAGCCAAGCAAAAAATGATAAAATTGTTATCAAAAGATAAATTTTGGACAAGGAAATAGGGACAAAAAAATCTAGCTTAGACTTTTTTAATTAATTCTAGACCCTCATTAACATTAAAGTGAGAATTTAACACACTGCAACTGACAAGCAAGTAAAATGTCACTTAAGGGGTTATGACGGGAACAATTACTCACGGAATTTGCATCTTTTAATGGAGACATTCTCTTCCATCCATGTAGGAATTCTACTCTTTCCAGATAGACCTGAAGGGTGTACACAATGTCGGTCTATCCCTAGTGCTTAAACAAGTGTTGCTCCAGGAACTTGGTAAACCACTATAAGTCATGTGTAAACAGGGTAAGCTCAGTCCTAAAACATTTTATATTACTTGTTCACCTTGTTCTCTTTATATAGAAGAATCATCTTAAGCTAACCAATCTTCTTCAAATTCATTTTATTACTCAGGTGTACAATATTTTAGCTACCTTATCTTCTATATTACTAACGTTGTTTGCAGAAAGGCTAGTTTTTGCATTGTCAAGACATTATACGAAATGTGTTATTAGATAGTGTGATTAAATCCACTTATTTATGGTGTTATAAAATCATATTTTTCTTCTATCTTGACACATGAGACCATTGTTCTAGTGATTTGTATTTTCCCTTTGACATTTATTTCTAAGGCTCCTTATAAGCCTTATCCATTTGGTGATCCTTGGCAAGGAACCCATCATCATTGGTTAAGGCATTCAATTGAAATCCTTAGTAGTTTTGGGATTTCAGTCTTGAACAACCATTTTGTTTTTGTTGAAAGATGAGCCTATTGTTTGTCTTGGATAAGCAACTAGATGGAAATTCAATTTCCAATGGAAGTTATATGTTTTGAATGAATTTTTCAATTCCAAACACCCTTTTGAAGTGCATTGATTTAACTGGATTTCAGGTGATTTGAGAAAACGTGTACAGGTATATATTCTTATCCTCTTTTTCTGACTTGGATAACTAGTTCCCAGCAGGTTGAAAAAAAAACAATTCAATTGTGCCTAAAACTTGATTACCATTACTCTATATCCAGTAGGAAAATAATATCTAGTGCTTATACAAAATGTGTCCTTGAGACATTTCTTCTCCTAAAGATGGGCCTGACTGAAAGGCTTGAAACTTTGAGACAATCTATTGAACAATGCAGCTTTCGTCCAAACTTGATGAAGAATCTATGCATAAGATCAATGAATAGATGCGTCCATATTGTTCAGTAGTAGGGGTGTCTCTTGTAGGTACAAAAAACCTCCCCACATTGTAAAATCTGAAATCAGGGTATTCTCCCCTCAAAACTCAAAAAAAAATTTGCTGAAAGAAGAAGCAACAACAGATTATTGATTGTGGCAACCCCAGTCAACTAAAACCATTTTTCCTCAATGGGCCAAGGCAAAAAATAACTTTGCACATTCATATTTCCTGAGTTTTTTTAAATAAATAGTGGATCTTGGTGACAACCAAATCTGGGATCCTTTTGTTTCAGAGTAGGGTTTTATATTTGTATGTGCTAGATGTAGGATTGCATTTATTGTTGTAAAGTGTTTTATGAGCTTCCTGATATTGCTCTAAATTAGATTTTTTGGCAACTGAGGCATTGCCATAGGGTTTGGTTTAGTTTTCGAATGGTAAGATGAAGAAATTGTTACAAGAGTTTGTTAATTTTAGTCTTACAAGAGTTAGATAATTCATGTTCATGGCCAAAAATATTTTGTTAGCAAATGTGTGCATAATATTTATTCTTTCACAGAGAGATGTGTCCTGGATATTTGCATGAGCATCTCCTTGAAGAATCAATTTCTTGATGTTTGGCTTTCTTGACATTAATCTGGAAACGATGTAGACTGGCCTTTCTAGGATATTGTTTAGCAACCCATAGGTCATATGTATATGGTTTGGTACATTATATTAGGCAGAAGCAACAAGAAAAGGATAAAACACAATGGTAAATGAATGGTTTGGAACTTGAAATCGAAATATGCACCACTTAGGCATGGAACAAGCAGACTTTAGTGTTTTTTGCATTCTCATCCTTGATTCCAACTGGTTATATTTGATATTTGTTTATTATGATATTTCTACACATTTTTAATGCAATGACTTTCTTGTATATTTGGGATTAATCAGGACAAATTTTAAGATTGAGTGCCTCTTATTTTGGACAAGATGACATGATTTTGGTCTTTTGAAGTAGTTTTATGTAGTTTTTTGAACATTTTGAATGGCATTATTTTGTTCACAATAGCATAGGATTTTTTTCTATTCTCTATAGTTGGGTAATCATTTAGTGGCAGTATTGAGACATTGGTTTTTGTTTTTCATTCTCTTGCATATTCTCTATAGTCATATATTGATTTCATTTTTTGAAAAATTAGGAACAAACTTATGGGTATTTAGATTTATTTTTGTTGTCACTGTCATCCTTTGCCTTCTGTAAACAAATTTCACACACACTTCTTATGTGAATAGGATATCAGAACAATTTTTAGAGATGCATCTGTAGATACTTTTGAATGAATTGGAAGAAATGTTTGATTGAGAGGAACATTGGAAAACTGTTATAGAAAAGAAAAGTGCCAATGTCTCTTACCATGTGAAATGTTGTGATCCAAAGGTTCATTTCTTGACCATATTTTTATCTCTTCATACTTAAGTATGATACTTAAGGGTTCCTTACAATAACTGTACTAATGTCACTGGGAAGGATGGTGGCCCTACGAAATACATTAGTACAACTAATTTTGAAAAATGTATCGTAGAGTTACTAATTTATTTCTATATGGACAATGAATTTTGGAAAGAGTGGAATAAAACTGGTGTTGATTAGGACCATGTCATGTCCCCTCCAATCATCTCACCGAGAGAGAGGACACGACTACACTGCTGATGTCTATCAAACCAGGAAATCTATCCCCATGAACATAAACATAATGCATTGAAATAAAACATGCATGTACATATGCATAATACATGAACATACAGCGGAAGCAAACCTCATTCAACACATTCATATGTTCATAATAATTCTTAAACAAATATAGTTACATAAATTAGATACAAAGAGAATACTTATCTTGAAAATGAGATGCCCCGCAACTAGCTATATCGCTGCAATGTTCCACCCAAACATAGGCCAGTGGGCTCATCAATCTCTCAGCACCACTGCCACCCCCTAGCTAGGCATGATTTCCACAAGTAACTAGGGAACAACAAGCTCACACATAGCGAAATACACATCAAAGTTCATCCAAGACAAACAAAATTGGGTTTATCAGGCTGCTAAGGTAGTGGAAAGGTAGAATTGATAAGCTAGTGAGCTCAACCATAGAGCTATGGACACCTGCACCAGATCTATCTAGCTTGGCATCCACAATACCTACACACCCAACACAAGGAAGTGTTCCCTTCACTGCTATACAATCCCTCGGGCCATACCTTCCCTTCCAATGCTTTTCAGAGTGTGCATAGATGATTTTCCAGCCCCTCTTGATCTGTCTGTGAGGTTCCTCTCTTTACTAGGCTTATCAAGACAATTTTGGGCCTCTTCCACTCCTAATCCATTCAGACCAAAATATGGATTCACACAATAGAAAAATACAAATGCGGGGTAAGAAGAAAAATGTCTTGGGAACCAAAAATGAAATTACAGATGGGGAAGTCAACCATAGGTGAGAAAATACGATTTCAAAAAACGTCCATGGAAATTACAAGGGAAAAAATGACCTCCCTAACCCCACAAATCATGGTTCTCTTCTACCCATTCACTCAGCAATACAAAAATGGGTTTCCAACTTGGAGAACAATGAGGAAAATGAAGGAAATTGTGAGGGAAAACGCCCTAGTTGCTCCAGCTACATGAGGAAGAGAAACAAATGGGTGAATAATGGAATGGGAAGCATTTTTTGGGTATTTACTTGCTCAATAAGTCAAAATACATTTTTCCAAAAAATGATGGCTTCCCCCATATGCATTTGACTTCCATACTCTTCCACTCCCAATGCATTGACTACCTCAACCAATTTCTGTAAAAATAAATGATTGGGCACAAAAAACAAAAAATATGGTTGACATATCTATGGGTTATCCCATTGACATTTGGATTTACTTTATTTGCTCAACAATATTCCCCCCCTATTCCTTGTGAAAACATGCCCCCATCTCTTTGTTGCATTGACATAACTAGTTATGGATATTTTTTATTAAATTGCATATTTACATGATGTCTTAATTTATATTGTGCCTGGATAGCATGATAACCATTAGAATCAATTTTAATTGCCAAACCATAGGTATCGATTCTAATTGTCGATACATAAAATGATAAATCCATGGTGGGGCCTTGGCCTTTAGCTCCTCACCATGATTTAATAACGATATTTACATCATTTGCAATTTTAATACAATGGGGTTAAAATTAGGATATTACAGACCAGCTAGAGATTGATGGAGAAAATGGATTAGAAATTGGCCATACAATTAAGAAATTTCCATTTCTCATAGCAAGAGAGTATGTTCTTGCCTGGTGTGTTTGGGAAGGGAAAGAAAAGGGATTTTATTATCTAATTAAGTTAGCATAAAGTTTAATAGACCTCTATAGATTCATTGTAAATTTTGCTTCAAGGGCATGTGCATGCAATAAAATACAAGGACCATCATTTGATATTTTGGTAGGCTTGTGGACATCCTGTGGCATCTAAACAAAGTAAATACATACGTGTTGCTTGCCTCTATCTAGGGCATGCAGATGTGGAATTTTCACTATTTACTCCCCTCCCTTCCACGTCCTTTTTAAGGTGGAAGAGAACTTAGTAGAAGGGAAAACCCTGGGAAACAATTCGGGTAATCCGATAACTTAATAATATACTAATGCTTTTGTGGGTAAACCCTATCTTCTTTCCAGTTTCTTTGAGCATTTCACCATTCACTCCCCTCCCCTCCATTTTGAAGAAGTGAACTGTTGGATTTTTCACCATTCAGTCTCCTCCCCTCCTTTTAAAGCGAGTAGTGGAGTCAACTATTGAGCTTTTCACGGTTAGTCCCCTCCGTGCTCCTTTTTAAGGGGTGGTACCCCAATTCATGGAATCACATGTAGGTTTTCTATGGTGTTTGAAAATTCTAATGTAGTCTGTGTGGGCATTCCAAGCCATAGTTTTCAAAATGGGTGCCTAATAAGGAGCCTTTCCCTGAGTCTTACTATTTCAAAATCGAAAAATTGGATGTACAAAAAAAAAGAAAAAATCATATGTGGGTAAAGGAGTGGAAAGTGAACAACCTTACTACTGGACTGGTAAGAATTGGGAAAATTGGGGGAACTCTTGGTGGGATCTTCAATGTCGCCTCTCCTAGGAATCAACATTTCCTTGTCTTCGCTCCCGCCTACACACATCGCAACAGCAACAGCCGAAGGAGCTGCCAACTTCTCCTCACCCATAAAATAAATGACACCCAACAAAATTATCCTTCTTCTTCCTCGATTTCATCCCAAATTTAGACCCCCAAGTCTGTTCACCTACTTTCTTGGAAACAAAGGTTACCAAAACTGTATGCTCAACTTAGAATCCCAAATTCCAATTCCAAATGGATTGATGGGTTTGTAAATTCAGATGGATCGACAAATCAACAGACCCGCAATCAATCCCCTTTGCCACACATACACATCGATTGATTAAATCACATCCACCCTTCATCGCCATTTGTGTCTCTTACTTTGCCTTGTTCACTAAATGTTTCCTCTTCTTCCTGCCTTTTGTGTGTTTGACTCCCGTCGCGCCAAATAAAATTTTTTATTCCAAAGCCTATTGCTAATATTTTTGGTGTCCTAAACAATGAGATTTATAAAGTTCCTTATCATTTTATTAAATTGAAAATTGAATGGTTCATATTATATTACAGAGTTTTCAAGAAAATATTTTAAAATTTTAAATTATTGCTGCAATCATGATCTTGGATCCTAGTCTTATGGAATAGAGGTTCAATTTGAATGTCTATACATGTTATCTTGGAGAGGATATTGAGGGCCAATAGTAAATTGATTATATTCTTTGACTAGAGATTAGATATTAGGTACAGACTATTTAGTCCCATAGGAGACAGTCTAATCGTCAGTCCGGACGTTTGACTCCGGCTAGACCTTGGTTCTACTCCCACGCAGCTTGAATCTCTGCTCATCATGTATTCTCTGGGAAATTTTTGTAATCAGTATGTATTCTCGACACTACTTGTAATCTCGGTGGGCCTTGAAACACAAATAAGTTCAAGGCTCCACACTTCCATGTGAAAAAAAATACTATTTAGACCCATCATTCAAAATTGAACCCTTCTCATCCCTTCCAAAGAGTTCTCTCCCTTCCCAAAAGTGTAAAGTTAAAATTTCCAGTATTCCCTTAAAGCAAATAGCATTAAAAAATTAGATAAACGGTACACTGTGCCTATAGCTATTATTTGCTTTCCATTTCCTTTCCACAACAGTTTGTGAATGAAGTTGTATACTATTAGTCACGGTACATAACTTTACAGTCAAGTTGACGCACAGGACATAGGAGGTGAATGTAAATGTTAAAAGGGAAACTAAACCTCTATAATAAAAGAAAAGTGGGATTCATCACATGTCAATGGTCATATGACCCAATTCTGGAGATCGCCTATAACCCAATTTTGGAGATTTCCATTGCCAATTTAGATATAACAGTGATTGGCAATAGTTTCAAACATAAGAAATCAAAATAAACATCACTTCACTAGCATGCAAATGCTCAACCTCAATGTTTCTGGAATAGGAGGTTGTGCCCCATTATATGGTAAGCCCAAAGGCTATGAAGAGTGGCTAAAGCAAAACACTTATTAGATTAAAACATAATCTTAGATTCTTAACATCATTAGCTCAATTCACACAAATAACTAGACAATAAATGCATCTATAATGGTATTTACTCTGCCATGAAAGGGAATGAGAGAACCTATAGCGGATGTCTTGATCTCATATTTTGGATAGAACTACATATTTTCTGAGCCATTCAACTCTCGGGGGGGTTACTAGAAGAAATAAGGGGTAAAAAGGGATTTAAAGATAAAATTTCTACAAAAATGGGGTTCAAAGGGGTTTTAGATTTATTCCTAATCTACACAGAAGGACTTTAATAATTGTCTTTGCAAGCACGTGTTTTGAGCGAATACATTTAGTAGACACCTTGTTTTCAGCTCCACTATGGTAACATACTTATCAATAGATTAGATTTTTCACATCCAATGAAGACAACTTGTGACATGACAATCTTCTCACATACTGACATCCTTCCATTTTGCACCATAATTCGTCTCATTTTTTATTTTGATATTTGTACAAGTAGAATATGAGGTTGTTTTCTCAGAAACCCAACATGATTGTTGGTACATATAAAAATCAGTGTTTAAAACTCGATGCCTGGATTAGAGATTCTCTAATATTTAATCAACAAAAGAAGAGAGAACATTGAATAGAAAATATTACCAATGACAATACTCACTTCCCTTTCGAATAGTCTACAAACCCATTACAAGCCATCCAGTGTAAATCTACTTGAATGCAAAGAACAAGTTTTGAGATGAAGGAAGACACTAAATGGTGGTTGATATAAATTTCTTTACACATTTCATCGCGTTTCATATAATAGGATCAGTTTCATCCTTGGGAAGGTTCAAACTTCCAATTGGAATTCTTGAGAAAGACATATTTCCACCATTTTAGTTAGTGACAAC
>LPNX010987135.1:11445-87405 GCA_001517045.1 Pseudotsuga menziesii
CAGCGATTTAAACCTTTCACTCTTTTTTTGTGCGCCAAATTTAGTAATCCAAATGTACATACACAAATGAATAATTTACCTAGTTTAATGCAGGCTATTTGTAATCTGCAAGTTGAATTTCCACTATTGCCCGATTTCCCTACACCAAAACACAAAAAATTCAAATTCAGAAATTGGCATTTTCATAACATATAGTTTAAAACATTGACAGTAACCAAAATCAATATAGAAATTGATGACTAATCATCTATGTTCATGCCTACATGTGACATACATCATGAATCACGGTGACACTTGAGGAAATTAATTAGTTTAATGAAGTAATCAAACTAGAGCATCTACATTGACATCATGAATCACTGAAAGAAGAATGTAGAGAAACATTAGAGCATCTACATTGAAAACCTAGGTATGTTGTTATCCAGGAAGATTATATGTCTTGACCTTGGTGCTTAAAAGAGAAGTTTGGGTTTCCTTTGAAGGCTTGGGTATCCACTTGTAGGCATGCAGATGGACAGATGAATATGCACCATAAATTGCAGGCTTTAATCCAGGGTAGTGTCCTGGCAAGTTCCAGACCTATGAAGAGGAGAAGAAAAATATGAGGAAATGGCTGATAGGCTCAAAGAAGATGAAGCAGAATGGCTACAAAATGAGAACTAGGTACTTTGGGACTTCTGTATGTCAGACTTCCAGCATATAAATGTTAATATTATCACAATAAAGTCTAGCCCAGAAAATCAAATTGCAGTACTCCTTCCAAGTAGGTAATAGGTGTGTCATGGAAAGCACCCTGCCTCCACAAGGAGCTTTGAATCCCTTTCATCTTGTTCAAGGAAGGTTAGAGACTTGGCATAACTATTAGTCTGCTCTTTGTTTTGATTGTAAAAGGTAATGTAGTTTTCTACAGCCTATGCTCTTGGTGTTTGTTACTTAAATAAGTTGTTTTTCAAGGGTTATTGCCATGTATTGTTTCTACTTCTCCATGTACATATCAAAATAAAAAATGCCAAGAAACAATGCTCATATCAGATTTTGTGCATGTACACCCATGCACGTGATTTTATTCCAAAACAGTTATGGCTATAAAATCAAAAGCAAAGTGGTGAGAGCAAGTTCTGTACAATTTCACCAGAATAGTTACTTGTTTGAATTGGCACAAAGTCAGTGTCGTGCAGTGCAAATCCTCGAAACGTTTCCAATCAAGATAATAATAAAAATAAACTGGACATTCCAAATTGATGTTAATGGTGATAATCAGTGCTAAATGATAAACTAAACGATGGAAAACTTGTCTCCCTAGGACGTTGGATACCTAATTCCTCCAAAAACGGTTACGGTCCACCTATAGCATTGGATTTGATAGTATCCAGTCGCAAGTGAAAAAAAAAAATGCTTTTCGATCCGGGGATCTCTGTGTGACAAATTGGAGAATGTAATTGAGTAATTGAGTAAATTATTGTGATATACGTTTAATAATCCACACATGGCCAGAGTTCTTGGGATTAACTACCGATGCTTTCCCTCCATAGCCTATAGCTCTAGATTTGTAAACATGTCGTGAAGAATCCTGCTGCTTTGACTTGACCTTTGAATTCATTATCGCTTGCCACCAATGATCAAATTTGAAGGGGGCGTCTTAATTTCAATTGGAAGGTTATTTATTCTAGGAGCACATTAAAAAATTATATATTTTCAATCAAACTTATTTTGAACACATTAATTTCTCATATATATATATATATATATATATATATATATATATATATATATATATATATATATATAACATTAATTTTATAGTTCACTAACATAACTATTTGATTGTATTTTTTTCGAGTTGGAGCACACTTCATTATAAAAAAAATTACTAAAACTATGTGATAACCATATTGGGGCATCCGCTCGACCTTATGTATATTGCAAGACATCGTAACTAAATATAGTCTTAAAGAATAAATAGAACAACTCTTACATTACTTACACTTGATGGGTGGTGCCATTGTATTAGAGAACTGGAATTGACTTCATCCAACTCTCTGCCATTCATATATATAGAGAGCAAAATACAATGGCTAACAACTTATCCAAAGAAGCAATAACACTGGCTCAAGGCCAGCTACAGTTAACTGAATTCACCAATGGTGAATGTATTGATCAGGGAACTTTCTATCTTTTCTAGCCCTCAGCACTTGACCTTTCTATGCTGCAGTATTTTTGACATCCTTTGGATGAAGGCATTTGATGAGTCTCATATTTTTTTGTACTACTCATGTTTTTTGCTTCTTTGGATTAGCTATCCAGTTATAGTATGAACTCTCTATGTAATGAAGGGTATGAAGCCGATGTAGTTTTTCTCTCCTAGCTTTTTCTTCTCTATGAAGTTTTTAAGGCACTTGAACATGAGCTGTAGACAACAGTATGGATTGATGTCCCTCCTTCATGAGCCTAGCTGAAGCATATACTGCAGTTACTTTTGTTGATGTATTACACCCTCCATGAGCACAACACATGCTGATGATGTAAAAATGTTCCCTTTGATTTCAATGAAATAGCAAGGAACTGATATTTTCCCCTGGGAAAAAAAGAATAAATAGAATCATGAGAGAATTACTTACTCAGTTAACTATATACAAAATGAAGTCATTAAGCAAAACGAGGCTATAATATATATATATATAACCAAAAACTTAATTTAAACCAGAGAGAGGGAAACAATCCAAAATTGAGAGATGTAATAATCATGGGGATTGGGCATCTAAGAAAAAATAATACACAACTCATAAAACATTAAAACAACAAATCCTAGATACCAAGCAAGTTAGCAATGCTAGCATAACCAGGGTTGGGGCATCAAATTATGTTGTTCAACACTTGTCGTGAAAGCATATATGTATGGGATGGAGGGGCAATGGAATCAATCATAAGTCAATTGAAGCCTCGCAACACATTGCATGTCTGAGCCTCAACAATCTGCCTTTTAAATTGAACCAAAATACCAAATAAGTTTACTAATGGCTAGATTTGAGAAAGTTCTAGGTGTGAGTATTTAAGGGCTCACAGCTCTCAAATTTGCTATGATTTGCACCAGTCCACGATTCAGTGAATCGATAGTCACAAGTATGAAATTTAAGTTATTTAATGAAAACAATTAATGTGTATACCTCTATGTCAAAACTATTTTCCATGTTGTTGCAGGACTCTACCCTCCTTTTTTTCTTACCAAAAGGCATGATAATTAGGAAGAAGACCTAAAATTATAGACTTCACCTTCAAAGAATTCATTACAATCACATTCGTAAGGAGTGATAAGAATATCACAACAATCCAACGTGTCAAATCTCAGTTTATAGTGCCAATTAAATTCTTATATGGTAAATTTAATATAACACTTACTTATAGTTGTCTCTTACTCTTTGCATCTTGACACATTTGATATTTTATGGTTGTCTTTGCGCCTTGACCTAATTGATATTATAATGCGAGGATGTGCATGCATAATAATCCTTAGTTATGACTATGAGATGAGGATTATAGAGAAGAGGACGTAAACATAGGTAATTTTAATATGTATTTTGGTGGTGACCATTGAGGACAATTATTGTGAGAAACCACAAATGTATAAAAGGACAAAGGGAGATTACATCATGATCATGCCACCCATCAAATTGAAAGACTATTCTTGAGCCAACAATTGTTTTTTTTAATTTTATTAATAACCATTGTGCAGGTGCTTTGGTCCAAATTTTTTTTCTAACTCATTGTTTCTCCATATCGTGTGCCCAATGGCACCTCTCTATAGCATTGCATAAATCGACCTATGTACAGTTTGTGATCTTAGCTACATGCCATTATTTGTATTTGCATGACATCAAGTGTTGTTTATAGTTGTCATGAGTCCATGATATTCATGCAAGAAATGAAGTCTTGTAGAGGAGGACTCATCAAACTGGCCTTTTGAATTTCATTTTGATTAAAAAAGAGTGGACATTGGTAGCGAGGTTCACATCGGTAGTAGGAACAAAGTTTTGAGATTGTTTTGGGCCTAGTAGTAGACTAGTAGTTCCTATCTGTTGTTATAGTCATAGTCGTTGACACATTGCCACACTTTAGATTGCAGCCCCATTGGGAGTTAGAGTCACATCTTGATAGCTAGTGCCTCATAGTGATCAATCATTACTGGTCATCTTGCATAGCTAAGCAGTGAGTGCATGACATGAGTGAGTGAGTTATTATAATTTATCAAATTTCCAATATTTTGAATGACGATTTGAAATTTATAGCATAGGAATTTCAATATCTTGAGAAATTTATATGGATGGGTAATTTCAAATGTTGCCCTTCTTTTGAAATGTTGACATAAATTATGCCCTTCTTAATTAGAAGGGTAAAATTTAGATTTTAATTTTTTTTGAAGGGAAATTTTAACTTTACACTTCTAGGAAGGGCTAGAACCCTTTGGAAGGGCTCGAAAGGGTTCAATTTTGAATGCTGCTCGTCACTCCTTTACGCCTGCTTAATTCCAAAGAGGAACTTTCACATACCAAGCGAGTGTTTTCTCTGAATTTAAGTGGCCTATATAATCTTATTTTCAATGAATTTCAAATTAGATATCAAGAACTCAAGTCCTTTCCATGGATTTGTAAACGAAAACATTAATTTTTTTTTTGTGGTGTAAATATAATTATTGTTGTTCTATGATAATAAAAATAATAATATTCTTGGATTTGTAAATGAAAAACATTATTTTTTGGGGGGGTGTAAATATAATTATTGTTGTTCTATGATAATAAAAATAATAATATTGAACTTAAAGTTCCTAGTAATTAATTAGGTTTAAATTTATGTTAATCATTCTAGTAGCTTATGATTTAGAGTCTGAAACTGATCTCCCAATCACTTCAGGTGTTGATCTCTTGATAATAATCTATGGTTTCAATTAGGTAGACCTATTTTGCTAAAGGTATTTTTGTGTACTTCCATTCCATTTGTGTTGAAGTTATTTCCTCGTTTTCAAGAAATAATAATAATCTATTTTTAAGATCACACTCAAGCGAGACACCAATTTTGTTGTATGAGACCCCCTTATTTGTGGGACAAGGAACCTCCTCTGTGCAACTATTGAACTGCTAAAGTCTACATAGGTGTACATACCATACCCCCCTTCGGATTTGAACATGTGACCTCCTGGGAGGAAACACATGTTCTTAACCATTAGACCCACTCAAGCTATTACTCTAACAACTAAAGTTGGGGCTTAAAGATTGATATATTCATTCATGATATTTAACTTTTCTATTTTTTTCGAATAAATATTGTGGGGAAATCCACTGGATGTGTCCCCACATTCATGAATGGCATCCCTAATAAACTTATTGACATAGATTAGTGTGACTATTAACCCAAAATGATTCAACTTACCAGCACATAACTAGACAAATGACCAACAACATTAACGACAATTAGTTGAACTAATTTTGAGTGTACAGGTTGACAACAATATTGCACTTAGAGAAGAGGCTTGATGCCAGCAAACACATCCACTAACATCTGGAGTTGTAGAGACCTCACTGGATGTCTCTAGTTGTGGACATCGTGAATCAAGAGGGTGGTGACGTTGGATGCAAAATTTACCTCACCAATAATGCATAAAGGAGGTTTAACTTGATAGCGATAAGGAGATGTCATCACTGCATTATACATATCATATTCTGTGAGGTGAGGACTGTTAGAGATTGAGGAATCGAAATATTTACCTGAAACTTTGAGATGGGGTCATGATTTTACCTTTTTACTGCATATGGATCTGATACTGGTTTTGGTTCAACACCCCAGTTTAATTATAATTGATTCTTTGATTGGTTAAAATATTGTTCTTGGTACTTCCATCGGTTCAATTATTATTGGATCGACTGCTACGATGTTTAAAGGAATTGATCCTGGTGAAGCTACATCAATTGGTGCAGCTAATTCAATGGTCACAAATCATGATAGTTATATTGAAGTTAGAAAAACACCTCAGTATGGGACTTGGGACTCTTACATTGAAGGATCAACAACTATCTATGATGCTTCTAGGTATCAATATGGTAGTAGTTCTAGTACCTAATTCGTAATTGTAGGAACCTAATTTCCTTTGGCACACACTTAACAGTTTGCTTCAATGGTGTAGCAGGGATAAATATGGTCAAGAGCAAATTCATTCAATTGCTTTGTTGGATCTCTGAAGATCGAGGTGCATGGCACTAATATTACTAATAGAAGGTAGACAATTTACAAAATTTACTAAATTGTAACACTCCATTGTCACAATTGCAATTTTCCATGACACAATTAAAAATGACTAATTCATATTCTTCTAGCTAGTCATTTTTTATGTTGCAACTAAATTAGTTGTTTATGTTAGTCATTTTTAACTCTTGCATGTACTATCTAGTCATATTTGTTAACTGGTGACTAATTTAGTTGTCAATTTTAGTCGTTTATAGTTGGGTCAATCAAAATTGCTCATATTTAGTAGTAAATCACTTGAAAAACCTATGGTGACTAGAATTTTTAGTCACGTAGTAGCTAATTCCTCATTTTGTACTAGTGATTGATAGGAATAGTAGGTGATAAATTCACCATCTTCCCATTGGCCATCTGACCAAGAGAGCTCAATGGAACCATGGGACTACCAATCTTCTTGCTAAGAATCTCCCTAAAGTCATCACGCTCCATACGGTCGAGCTCAGGAAGAAAATATGATCGATGATGTCGCTCTTCCCAAGGTGGCTCAATGCCAGACATGGCCTCAATAATGGCTTCATCCGGTGGAAAAACACAGTTGAGGCAATCATGTGTGTGAGAGGAATCAACTACCCATGCAGTCAGCACATATGGGTCCTCCTCCTCCATCCGTGAAGAGGAAGGACTAGGATCTGCAACTTGATCAAGTTTTTCTTGATATGCTACCAACATTGCAGGCAATGGCACATTCATTTTGATAGGTCCATTCGAAGGAATTGGTGAAGGAATAATCCAAGGATCTTCCATATGGGTAGTGTGAAAAGACACTGAATTCAATGAGGACGAAGCCCCTCCAAAACTAGATCCAATCATGAGAATGGGTGCAGGACAGCTAAAGGTTCCCATAAGAGACGATACATACCCACACCCACACTCCAAGTTGTTAGCTGAGAATGATCGATAATCGGGATAGAAGTTCTAGAAGATGCATTAACAATCGGATTATAGAATGACGTCTGATCAATTGTAACGATATTCCCATTAAATATAAATCATACCACTCGAAAGAGAGAATAGGATACGACTTGCATACTATACATCCAATTCTGTACCAACAAAATATTGTAGTCAAGGGGCACATCAACCACCTCGACCTCGATCGTGATGGTCTTCCCTCCCAACTGGACCTTAAGAGAAGGAAGAATCCCATGCGGCCGAAAAGATATACCATCAAAAGATGTCAACATAGTAGCGGATTGAGACAACTCAAAAGAACCCAAACCCTTCCAACATGACGACATCACGGAAGCAGAAGCACCTTCGTCAATCACAGTGGGTTTGATGGTCATATTAAGACACTCTACATGAATCAAAAGAGACACGTAGTAAGGCAATCAAGGTTGTATTCCCATGGTTTCAAATTTGATAATGGAAGAAGAGTTATCATCATCAACCCCAAGAGCAAAAATCAATGCTCTCCTCTGTGGAGGACAAGTATGAAGTACTTCAAGTGTAGACATCGCACAAGGAGTTTGGCCCAAATCCTCGACAATGGAATAGTTCTGGGCAGATCAGGCATTAGGATTGTGCCATGAATGCTTTAGGACTCCCTTAGGAATGTGAGGTGCAACTTCAGGTTTATCCGTAGTTTTTTTGATATGCAAAGGGCTCTTGGGTGGAGTGGGTTCTTTTCCAAGGTCCGATTGTGACGAACCATAATCCTTCGCATGAGTCACAACCTTAGTAGCATGCACCATGTTAATGCAACCATGACCACTATTGGCTTCCGACGGATTTTGATCTCCACCTGATGCACAATGAGGATCAATGGTCCTCGAGTTCATATTTTGATTGTTGGGTAAAGGATTAGTTAGCACAGCTGGGCCCTATGCTATGAACCTTGAGGCATCTTCTATATGAGGGCACACATGAGTGAGGTGGTCCTCCTTACATAACTTGCAAGGAAACATTACCTTACATTTAAGCTGCTTGTCCCCCCCAACATTACGAGTGTTCTTGTCATTATAATTAGCATTTTCATTCTTATTCCCACCCTTATGATTATTTTTATCTTTTTTCCTATTCCTTCTAGGCTACTAGTTTCCCTTCTAGTCCGACAATTGCACGAAAAGTACACTCACCGTTTGGTTAGGTTGAGATGAAGTCGTGGCTTGTCCTGACGCGAATGGATTAATTGACAATTGGCTCACTTGTTTCCCAACTGAATCCATAGATTTGGAACTTGTACAACCCATAATTCCATCGGCATGTGGTTCAGGCTTGATCTTGGGATCAAAACTAGATCTCGGAGCATTAGGTATAATCTTATACAAAATTCCGGATTGAGCGTAGATCAAATCCAACTCTTGTGCCCTAAAAATTGCTTGTTCCTCGTTTTGGACTCCGGATGTAGAAACATCCTTTGCGATGTAAGGTAACAAAAAATTGAGGAACCACTCAAGGAGAAATTCTAGTGGTATAAAGGCTTTAATCAACCGCTTTCATTTACACCACTCTTGAATATGATCTGAGATATGTGTGGCTTTGTCTTGCTGAAATGTCGACAAGATCTTGGTGCCAACATCATAATGCACTGGTAGCTGAAAGTGATTGAGGAAATTCATGTGAAGGTCATCAAATAAAACGAATGCCCCCCTTGGTAGCTCTATATACCATTTTGCTGCAGGCCCGGTGAAGGTGCATTAAAATAGCCTCAAACAAATTGAATCCTCATGTAAGGAATTGGAAGATAACCAAAGGTGAAAAGTAGTGACATGCTCACTAGGATCTTCTCCAGCTTTTCCCCTGAACTTGGGAATGTCCGAAGGAAGCTTGTTAGGGACGACTGGCCAGGCTGAGTCATGAGATACCGGATCATTCATAAGACTCGATAAGTCAGGTAATTTCAATGTTGCAAGGAAATGGAGCCTAGGTTGAGCTGGTATACGCCATGCTCCCTGATAGTTGTGGTTCATGTAAGGCTGATTGCTATTAAATACCATGGCCTTAGCCATAATAACCTCCTCCTGTTTGACCTGTATAGGACTACATGGAAGCATTATGATGTGGTGTACCTTGATTATGCGGTGCTACAAAGCCATAATTGGAAGAGTAAGCAGGTTGTTGATACCTGCACCCATAGGGTTGATAGTTCTATCCATACTACAGTCCATGAGAAGCTCCATAATTAGGGATATGGGGAAATCCTTGCGATGGACCATAAGACAATTCAGAAATAGGGATATGACTTCCTGAAACAATAGGAGCTACTTGACTCTGAGATACTACCATGCGAGCAGTCGCAGTATGAACATGGCTAGTAGCAATATTCCATCCCAAATGAACACGTGAATGAGGGGGAGGAAGGGTAGTAAAAAATGCATTCAAAGGAGTAGGGTTCGAGGACAAAGGGACATGTGAAGGGATGTAAGTGGTGTTCCCTATGGTCACTCATTTTGGTTATGGTATCCGCATATGGTTACTAACACTAGGTCTAAGATGGACATGTGAGGTTGCCTCCACCACCGGGATGGAAGGTGCAATGTAACTAGTGCTCCCAAATCTCTCCGCATGGAAAGGAATAGGAGTGCCCCCAGGCATAGTGCTAGGTTCAAATTTTGACTCAACATGATGTGTTGGATCAGGTACATGGATATCATACATGCCATAATGAACATGACTAGTGATTGTGGGTTCATGATGAGTCTCGTCGCCTAGAAACCAATACCGACAACCTATGAATGAGGGATCATAACCAGAATGTGAAGGTATTTTCGGTGAAGGATCATATATAGGAGTAGAATATGCATCCCCAACCTCGTGAGGTGGAGAGGAAATCTCAAGAATCTCATCCTCGTGATCTCCCATCGTGTGTGAATCAAAGTGAGAAGTATTCCTCCCAGACTATCTGCTTCTCTTTCCCAAAGGAGGAGGAGACGTGGAAGGTGGAAGTCCTACTAAATGATGAGAATGACGAAGTGTCGCGCTCGAATACACAATGAATCAAAAAATGAAAAAGACTCAATCTAATTACACAAACCCTAGGAAAACTAGCATGCACAGAGCATACACCTATAAAATGTAAATCCAAATCACAAGAAAACAAGGGTAGGATATGTGAGCTCCCGAATGAAGCAGGTATGTCTCTCCTAGGAGAGGCTTGAGATTCCCATATACAACAAGCAAAGGTTCGTAACCAATTATAGTGGCCCTTAGCTTCAACGCATATAGTGACTGTGCTATCCGACCCCTACCTAGCCAGGACACCTGCAAAATAACCCCTATGAAGTACCCCCTCGATAACCTAGGTAAGGAAACTAAGGTCACCTCAATATAATCAATGCTCAGGCGGACAGTCGCAGGCAGGATTGACCGTATGGGCAGGGTAGCAAAACCCAAAACTCTCGAAAGAGCCTCTAGACACAAATACAATCCTGGAAATATCTCCGGTGCTACTCAGTTATGACCAGGGGTCATCCCAATCAATAACCACTCACACTGCCTCATGCTTAACTCCCTTGTAAGAGGAGGATCCTGAGAAACACTAATTATATAAAGAAATTTCACACTCTCACCAGTGCAGACACATAAATGTTTCATTTAGTCGTCTTGGAGAATTTACTCACGATGAACTATTACAAGACCGTAAAACCTAGTCTTGTCCGTGCACCCTATAAAAGAAAAGAGTGTAATTCATTTTATTATGCGTTGATTTTAATTGGCTTATTACTCAAAAGGGAAAATGGTTGTGCAACTAATGATGTTATGACGCAACAAGAAGTAAAATGCACACCTAACAATCAATGCAAATGCACTGTGTCAAATGAAAAACAGGGTATGCTACTATGTGAAGTGCAAAATTTTCCTTCAAATGAATATGTAATCATTCCTATATGAAAATATGACTAATATTCTCCAAGCAAACCTAATGCAAGTACCATAGAAATGCAAAAATGCAAACAATGCATAATGATGCAAAAAGCAAATTTTTTGTATTTTTTTGAATTAAATGAGATAAAAAGCAAAAGTATGACTCTACAACCCCCAGACTCTGCAAGCACTATCAGACAGCACCCAAGTAAAGCACTGAGGTAAAAGAGAACTAATGCACTAATCCCAAAACAAAAAATAGAAAATGAAATGACAAGAACATTTTCAAAAAATTTAAACTAAAAAGCGTCTCTGGTCAGAAACAGGGGTGTATACAGACTCCAGAAGCATCCAAGAAGACTTAGCAATCATCCAAACTCACCCAGCAACACTTAATCTTCCCCAAAAAGGAAAAAATCAGGGCATACACGACTGTTTGTATAAAATCCGCTTATATACGCAGCTATTGCAGGAAAACCCGCATATGCGCGCGACTGTGAAGGCAAAACTCGTGTACAGGAAGAAAAAGAGATCAAAAAGAAGATAAATAGAAAAAATGAGACAAAATTTACTCATATCAGACACTACTAGGAAAACATGCCCCCAGACTCGACTCAGAAACAGAGAAATCAGAGTAATTCAAGAACATTGAATGCCGATAAAATCCCCAAAGGAAATGACTAGGAACTCCCCAGTATGGTCGCCAATTCTGTTACGGAGAAAACTTCCTATGGATTGGGGTACCACAACAAACAAAGTAACCATAGAAATCAATCCCTTCCCATATGAAAGAGAACTAAAATATCTAACACTAAAGGATCTCAAAAGATACCTTATTCTAGATGGTTGATGTAGATCCCCGTTGAGCTTTTCCAATCCCACTTGTATTAGCAATTTTCTCTCTCAACAATTAGCAAACAAGACAAGCATGCTATATAATGGTGTTAGACCTACTCTAGCATATATTGAATCAATAATGTGTAAGCAATTAAAAGAATCCATGGATTCAATATTCATTTAAATGCACGTCATTGGACAGGAAAAGATATTTCTATTAATATAAATCAGAGATTGCAAGAATGACAACCTCTATCAACATGTCTAGAAACCGAAGAAACTCAGTCCTCCACCACCTCAATCCTCCATCTCTCGATAGCAATCTCACAAGCAAAGGCAAGCTTGGGAAGAACACAAAGTGCTCCAAGGGACAAAGGGATGCAAACTCAAGTATAATCAAGCTTCAACAACAATGGACTATAGTTTTCTTTCTCTTCAATTCCTCCCCTTTCAATGTATCCAAAGGGTTCCTTATATAGTGCTTCAATGGGGTAATGGAAGGTCAAATCCGAGCGATCTCAAAGCATATGGAAGGCCAAGAGACAAGTGACTCAGATCCACATCAAGGAAAACTCCAAAACTATTTGCCTTTTGCACACATCCCGATGTACGCAGGTTTAAGGGTCATATCCACGTATATACACGAGAATGGGTTTAAAAGTCGCATATGGAAAATAATTCATGTTTTTAGGGATGATCTTGGAAACATCAAAGGTACAAAAATGGTCAATGGGGTCCAAAGAGTCTGCAGAGGGACAGGGAAGGCCATAAATATGTGATCTACCATGTATGGTAAAATCAGCTGTAACAATGACCATGGATTATACCTCCATTGCTGCTTCCCCCATGAAGGATCTGGCATCTGCAAGTTTAATAATTGTAAATATTAGACCGTAGATAGAATTAGTGAACTAACATGTATAGTATGTGGAAATTAACAGATTAACAAGTATTAAAAAACTGAAATTTTAAAATGTTTACCTCGGTGTGAGATATGACAATGGGTTCTATATGAATCTCTCCACTAACCAAGGGATCAGTGGATGGAATGTCATGCCCAGATGCTTCCTCAGTCGATACAACCATGGATTCTACTTCCATCACTACTTTCCCCTGTGAAGGATCTGGCATCTACAAGTTTAATAATTGTAAATATTGGACCATAGGTAGAATTAGTGAACTAACATGTACAGTATGTGGAAATTAACAAATTAACAAGTATTAAAAAACTAAAATTTTGAAATGTTTACCTCGGTGTGAGATACAGCAATGGGTTCTATATGAATCTCTCCACCAACCAAGGGATGAGTTGATGGAATTTCATGCCCCTCTGTAGAGTGTGGAACATGAAACTTTGGGGCATCGCTGCCGGCATAAAGCATCAACTACAAGTTCACAAAATTAATATATTAGCTCAAAATATACATATGTGTGCAAAGAGGAAAATAAATGAATAATTTATTACAATTAACAATCTACATACATCACTCAAAAACCCGTTGAAGACAACATCTAAGGAAATACCATAGCAGGGACAACCACACGATGTACACTCGTGAGGTTCAAAAGTAGGTTGGGGATGTGCTGATGGTGTTGCACTAGTAGATGGTCCTACACTAGAGGGGGGTATTGCACTAGTGGGTATTACTGCACTAGAAGACGGTCCTCCACTGTGACGACCTAGTGTATGTACTGCACGAGGGACAGATGTCCCTTCCTCACCCATATGTTGAACAATAGTGCTATAAGGAACAACTTTCCATGCCAAATTCAAATATGCATCACATGTTTGTGGAATAGCATGATGTATAGGTGGGACATCTGGCTCAGGAAACTACCTGCAAGATGCAGGGATAGGGTGATAAAGGTATTGAAGCCTAGCATTGGGTCAGTCTTGGGGCATCCCCGCACCAATCCCCTAAAATTGCAATATATCAAAATAGTTTACGTGTTTACGCAACACAAACTATGCATACATATTTCAAAGGAAATATAGGCATATTTCCTTGTTGTTATGTGGTGGCATATCAAAAACCATATACCATCTGTCCATCTAGTTATCAACAAATGGATACGAGGCCTATTTGCATTTGGGATTTCCCCCATGCGAGGGTCCCTAAACAATGAAAATATATGCTCTTTGGTTATTTTTAACTTTTTTATTGCATTGTAGTCAAGCCCATCAACGTACTCTTGTCTTTTTATTTCTATATATGATGTAATATCATATAGTATGTTGCTTGACAATGAAATAGTCTCAACAATTGCATCCATTGTGGATGCAAGTGAACGACGAATCCTGTCACCACCACTAAAATCCGTACTAAGTCCTCTCAAGTGGGAAAAATTAATCAATATTTCAGCATGTGTGTCCATAGCCGCAACTGAAATAAAAACATCAATAAGAAAATCATTAGAAACATATACATGGTATATAATGACATCTCTTCAAAATTGAAAATGTAAATTAAATCAAACTCAAGTAAGCAATNTTAAATTAAACATTTAACAATTAAATTGTAAGTTTCGTTCAACTTCTTTCTAAAAGTTAAGGCACTTCTTAACCCTTATTAGTGACTTTTCCATGCACACTTGGGTTTAAAATTCTTTGAATTTAGGAGTGTTATTTTGACATGTTTTGGCCTTTACATCCCTTGGATGTTTAAAAGAAAAGGGAAAGGGACTATTAGGACATGTGAGGAAACAAAAGGGGTGATACAGGGCTTCCACCATATCCTCTAAATATAATTGACTCGATCATAGTTGGGAACAGTCTCATGACACACTCTAGGTAGTTCATGGGTGTTCACCATTTCCATTGTTGTATAAACATGGAAAACAACCAAAAGTGACATGGAAAAATGGAGAATTTGTGGACTGGAATACACTTGGTTGTAGATGAGCTTAGAGACTCAACATGTAGAAATATAATACCCATTGTTTTTACTATTTTTAAAAACGGTTGATAAACCTAGTGATGCAAGGGCATAGACTGTTTGAGTAAAGTAATTTATGTCTTTTCTAGGTCAAGGGATCTTAGGGAGACCTAGGGTCTTACATGTTTCTAATTTTCTTTAATGTGTTTATAGGATAAAAGAAGCAAAATTCAAGTTCTATTTAGTTTAGGTGATGACCTTTAATTAATTAGATTTTTGGTAGCTCAATAGAGCTAGGGTCAGAACTGCATGATGATTATGAACTCTTCGATGCTGCAATGAATACTGGGGTTGTATGGGGGTGTCAGGACGTGTTGACTTGTAATTCAATATCACAGTGAGAAGGTTTGTATATTTCAACTTTTTTTGTCATTACAATAAGGCCAGGGGAACGGAGGGTAAGTCATATGCGCAAAACAAAAGAAAAGTGTCGAGGAAGGTATATTAATTAAAACACAAGTGAGGTGGGTGCTATAACCAAGAAGTGCAAATATTTTAGTGGAAAAATGGCGGTGGCTGCTAAAACTAGAGGAAGGAATAAAACTAGTCATAGTTACTAGTTTTAACTCTTTGTTTATATATATATATTGTTGATTTTATATAATACATGGTTTTATGTTTAAAAGGGCAGGCCCAAGAGGCACTTTGTTAATTTTTTTTGGCATTTAGTTAAGGGTGCTTAACTAAGAGGCAATGTATAACTACATACACTTGTGATGAAATTTTGAATATGTTCATGGACAAATGATTGTGATGAAGTTTTGAGAAACCAAGTTATTAATTTTTAATGCAATTTTTTCTATTGACGCTTGTGCATGCATTTCATCTTATTATGGCCATTTTCAAGGAAACTTGTTCAATTAGTATCATGGGGAATTGGCCTTTGAGGGTTGGAAATTTGGGTTTCGTGTGGATGGATACATTGTATAAAGGGAGGAGTTCTATATTTTTTTTTTTTTTGGTTCCATTAGGAATTCTTGAGTTCTTGAAAAAGAATCCTTTGTAATTATTCACTCATCTTGGTTGAGGGAGATGTGAATTTAATTAGTGACTAGTTTATTTCCAATTTGCTAAATAATGCAAAATTTGGTTGTTTTAAACTATTTAAAAACCGTATTTTAGGTTTAGAATTCACAAAAAAAATGCTATGGGTGAATGAATTATCTGATTAGATGACAATTGACCGGTGGATTTTCCTCCCCTCCAACTAATTCGAGCTCCTCCAATAGTCCATGGCACCCAATTCACTCACGCTCAACCTAATATTCGCATTCCTGATGGGTAGAATGCGTCGCGGGTTTCGGGACTGTGTATATAAATTAATTTTAATTTTACAAATTGCGTACGTGATTTATAACTACATATCACATATTTGTTTTGTAGTTATATAACACATACGTGATATGTTTTCCTATCCTACATGTCCCATGACATGTCAAGCTTGGGTTGAACCATATCAAGTGCTATGTAGCAGAAACGCGTTGTATTTTTATGTAACGTGATCGTGTTTTTGAAAACTATGATTACATCTAAAAGGTCCCTCATCTTCTTGCATTGACCCAAATGTTTATTAAATTCCATGGTATCTTTGTAAGTAATAGGGGAAGGTTGTATCGTGACCATACTATAAGTTTAAGCCATGGTTTTGGCTTATGACCTTGGGAGAAAAGGGTGGTTGACAACTGTGATCATGAGGGTTTTTAACGAGTTTTTTAAAGACATGTTTAAGATTGGTCTTAATCCCGGTTGTGAGTTGATAGCGTAGCCATGCACATTGATTGACCAATGTAGTTTGCAAGGGAAGGAATGATCCTATCCTTCCAGTTGTTCATGATTTAGTGATTTGTCTATGGAAAGGTTTTAGTAGGGTTTTTACATTGCATTCAATTGGTCTTGAGGGTGTGTACCTTCTTATTGTTACTAGTTTCATGGTGGTTTTTCTAGGTCGCTCCATGGTTGCATTACAACCACGTTTAACCCTTGGGGTCTGCAACACTTAGTTTGATTTTTTCTCTACAAATTTTAAGTTGGTTTAAAGGTCTTACCAGTGGTTAATGGCTATGTGTCTGCCATTCTAGTCTCATTCACACTTGGCTCTTCATGTGGTTAAGTGGAATCCCAATTGATTTCCTTCGAGTTCGGGCAGAGGATTTCCAATCCTTCTAGGATTTGTTTACAAGTACACAGTTAAAATATCAGTTTGTAGACTTTACTTCATTAATAAGTTTACTTCTAGTTTTTAAAATTATTCTAACTCATTTTTGTTTGCGCAGGGTAGAGGATTAGAAGGTAACCAAGAGGAGTAAATCCCTATCCCTCTATGCAAGTGATTAAGGTAAGCAAACCCTCTCCTCTTTGCAATGTTTAATGAAAGGAATCGATTTCATTTTTCAGGGTTAAGAGAGATTTTAATTTCAATACTTTGTTTGGAAAGCATAGCCAAAGTGCCCATGAAGGGGGTACCAAAAATGTGGGGAACACGACTAGCATTGCCTTGATGGCCCAAGTCATCCTTCAAGGTAAAAAAATCACACATGATAAGGTTAAATATTCTATACAGTTGTTTATCATTCGTAAATATAGAGGGTAATCTCCTTTGGATGCAAATAAGAGGAGATTTGGAATTTGGGCCACATGCGGGTGGAAACAAGATTAACTCCTCTCTAGCGTGGTCCTTTTGGGCCTTGAGGTGAGAATCCTCATCCCTTACTTTGTTCCTTAAGAGGTTATAAAAACCATCTAAAAATATAAGCACTAACACCGGTGTTTTGTGTGGATAAATGAACCAACACAGATTTTGCACTATACACTCAGGCTACAACAAAAAGTCACAAAGTATGCCTCTGTTTGGTTCTGTGTTTATGCTGAGTTCGGTTGTTTTGTTTCAATGTTATGGGAAAGAAAGGATTTACAACCACTAATAAAATTTAAGATAATTTTTGTTTTACACATAACCCTGGATGGGTCTGTATTTAGATGTATTGGTTACGAGAGAGCTTCACAACCTCTAACCCTTTAGATGCGTTTGAAATCAACAGCAATTTGGTATGTGGTTTGATTTGGGGGAAACCTTTGCAATTGATTTTTTAGTCTGTAGATTTGAAAGATTAAATTATGAACATTGTTTATTTTACAGTTTTATAATTGTTTAATATAAAGAAATCGATTGTAAATTGATGGGTGGAAAAGATTAACTCTGTGGCCGTGATTTTTCTATCTTGAATCGATCTCATTATTACTCTATGTGGGAAGCTCATATTTTTAAATGGATTTTTGTTTGCATATATCTTGATATCGTGGTTTTGTGTTGTAAATAAATATTTATCTCTGATCTATCTATTTCTGGGTATGGAAGCCCGAAACAGAGACTGTATCGTTGTTAAAAAAAAATTAAAACAAAGTTTAAGTATTTGTTTGGGAATCCTTCGGCTCATAGAGAATGCAATTAGTTTAACTAGATGTATTTGGCTATATGGCTTGAAAATGATTAGATCTAATTAAATTATTTCATGTATATCTGTGATCTAAATAAATTATTTGATGTATATCGGCATATACTTTTTTAGACAAACATTACGACTAGTTATCTTAATTAGATCTATTAGTATAATGAATGTTTAATTATAATAATGTTGGAAATGGAGAATTGTATTTTTTATAAACAGAGAAGGAATCTATGTGGGGAGATCTCTTAGTTCTAGGATACTTATTTAAACTTGATTTAATTTATTTATATCCTAATACTATTTGTTGAATCCTCTCGTCTCTCTCTATAAAATCTGAGTTTGTGTAAACAAGTTGGTTTTGGTTAATAGATTAAAATATGATATATATATAAAATAATATTATGCAATCAAGTAGATAACTACTAATAGCATGTAACCCTAATTTATTATAATAACAATATAAAAATAAATGCTTAGTTGATGCATTGTAATTTCTCAATTTATACTACATTTGAACTATAACTACTAATACTAAAACAATAAATGAATTGTAGTAAGGAAGTTGTCACCACTATCGTGAAAACAAAAATAAAGTTATCGTTCCTCGCAACCAAATCCTAGAGTATCCAAATATTACTTGCTCCAAAACCCCCGAGCATGTTTGTTGTAACACAAGGGAAAATTCCATCTATGTGCCATGGATACTAGTGTCACATACCCCAAATTGCAAAAACATTTTATGTTTTAGGAGACATTATGTTTTAATTTTGTTATAAAGTTTGTAATTATTGACCAAGTGGGGTCAAGGATAATTGCATTTAATTGCTGAATATTTTATTAATTAATAAATATAAGATGAGACAACAGCTTAAGGAATCTCTTAAATGAGTGTTTACTGGACACTTGGTGGAACAAGTTGGGTTGAGAGTAGATTGACACTTGGCAGCATCCTCAAACACTTCTAGCTATTGCAGGAGGCAACTTCCCTATTTTTGTGGTCATGTTCCCCAAGAAAGTGGAACAAAAGAAGGTGGCTCATTAAGTGAAAACTGACCCAAAGGCCTAGGAATGCTGATAAAACTACCCATTGAATTCAGCTGAGGCTGCTCATTCTTTACTTGTGAAATTTCTGAGTGAAATTGGTACACAAGAAATTTGATGGAGGGGACAGGCATAAGTGTTTGAGTGGAAAGTGTTGATTTATTGAACTAGTGTAGTTTTTTTGAGTTGAGTTCTTACTGATATAGGCAGTAATATTACTGTTGATTACTTTGTGGAGTTGTAGAGGTTTCTAAACCTATTCTCTCACCTAGTGCTTTCAACGAGGTGGACCAATAGACAGGCTCGGGGGTCCTAAGATTTCCAGCTCAGCAGTCTTCAAGAGTTGGTTGGGAGGAATGGGCTCCTTAGGTTGTTGTCTCCTCTGCTATATTACCAGGTTCTACATATTATTTCTAATTTCTCTATGCAAGTATAGAAATATGGAATGTATAGATTTAGGATTTGATGCATCTATATGACTATTTTGTTGTTTAGTTAAATCTTTTATTGATCTAAGATTTATAAGTTCTATTTCAGTTATGTATTAGAATAAATGATTTAGGGTGAGTGTAAATTTACTGATGGATAAAAATACGTGACTGTATTTTTCCACATCTTCAAGAAGGTAGTACTCTAGTACATTAGGTGAAAATAAGTATGATGAATAAATCAAATCAAGAAGTGTAGGAATATGATTATTTACTTTTAACTATTAAATATTTATAAGAATGTTTAGCAGAAAATCCCTCTATTTTCACAAGTTTCATTAACTAAAATATATCTACAAAAATTATAAATATAAACTACTACAAAAGAATGTTGATTAGATTGTAGTAATAATATAGGTTTATAAATAACAAATACATAGTGGTAGTAACATTGTAATATAAAACAACAATTGCCAAATACTTAATTGTAAACATAACAAAACAATGCAGAACATAATTAATAATAAAATTTCTATAAATTTTTCTTGGTTCTAAACCCTAACTAGGAAATTATCTAAAAGAAAGACAACTTATGTCTTTTCCCTTCTAAGCATATTTTAAAAAAATAAACAGAGTCGGAAGGAATAAGTTTAAAATTAAATTTTTAAATCTTTCACAAATTTAAAGGTCCAATCTCACAACCAAGAAGAATATTTCTTATTCTATTTGATTTTCTCAACTTTTATTCATAATAAAAACCCTATAATAATATTTAAATAAAATACAAATTAAATAAACATCTCAAAATCAAAGATCATAATTTCTTGGAAGGCTGTAAAATTTATTAAAAACAAACACAAGTTCTTTTAAAAACCAAAATGTCTCTGTCTACTAACAATCTTTAACAACCAAATGGTCGATCCATATGGCTAAAAATTTTACCCATTAAATACAAGTATGCAAATAAAAACCTTATCATATTTTAAAACAAACACAACACATCAAAACAAAGTTACGGCCTTACGGCCTGTCCAAAAATTATTGTAAACAAAACAAGTTACAGTCGCGTAGCCTTTAGAAACAAACGTGATTCAAAACCCTGCAATGAGAAGGGATCTCCAATCTCTGCAGTACAACATCTTTCCAAACCCCACACATCATCATAGGAGAAACCTCAGACATGAAACCGAGGTTTACCAGTTTGTATGAGAAGCAAGGAACCCTTATGTGGATGTATCCTGTGCCTTCTAGCTCACAGTAGCGATTTTTGAAATCTGCACAAGGTATTTAAAAATATGTGTGTGTGTGTGTGTGTGTGTGTGAAACTTTTTTTAAAATAAAATATTCTTACAGTAAATAATTTTATGGATAAATGCAGAAGGGCTTATAAAAGAGTTACCTGGAGAGATATTTCCCTCGGCCGCATAGTGATTTTTTGTGTACATGGTAACCTTGACAAAGGAAGCCTCATACCCTAGAACTTGGGTAGGAGAAACACAAACTAAAACCTTGACAAGAATGATAAAGAAAATAGAAAATGCCATGATGAAACCAAATCTCCTCACTGTCAGCGAAAATCCACAAAGTAAGCTGCAAGTTTAAGAACCAAAGTCCACATTGCTACCAAGAACGAGGTTTTAGCTTGGTTGATACACGGGTGAAGACACTCGTAGAGCTAGGATTTGGCATCAAAGGCCATCACTCACAGAGGAAAAACAATGGCACCACTGGCCATGAGGCCATCATCATGGCGGCACTTTCAACAGCAGCGAAGGATAGGGTAAATAATGCGCGATTTTAGGGTTGGAACGGTTTTGTAGTAGGGTTTACCAACACCCAAAAACCCTATCCACTAATATATAGCCACATGGATTCCACTTTGATTTTGATATTATGGGTGCTTGAAGTGAAGCTTGCAACAAGGTTTTATATACCTTTGTTAATATTGATAGGAAGCATATAAGTACAAGATTTTCAAGTATAGAGATGTTTTGGCATCATTTTTTTTGGTAAAGGTATTGTAGTTTAGCCTTGCATAGATAGGGTAACTTATTATATAAACATCTTATAATGAGTAGTAGGCTATGCAAAAGGTTTTGGTTATGTTTGTCCTTTATAGGTAATGAACCTTCCACCCATAAAAACCAAGCATTAATACAACACATATAGCCTCATAATGTATTCATTTTCACTTTTCCTTGGTTAATACCTAGACAATAATAAAACTATACTCTGCATGAAGCCGTTAGTTTCATATATAAATGTCATTTCTTTTATACCTAAACTTATGTAATAATTGCTTATGATTCTACATTGATACAAGTACATATAAATTTCCTTGGTAACAAGTAACAATATATTGTAAGATCTAGTTTGCAGAACTTATCATTCTCTAGAGTTGCATGTAGGGTTTGGTTTTAATATAACAACAAAAAGGATAAACATAGGATGAACAAGTCATATTCAAATTTAGGTAGGAAGCATCTATTTCTAGTTTTTCCTGGATTTATAAGTACTTATGCGTATAAATAATAAATAGGAATTAAATATACATGCAAATATTATGTCCTTAAAACAAGAATAAGAAGGTTAAAAACTTAGACCTCAAAATGTTGTGTAACAACTTAACAATTTCAATATTTGGAAAAGATATGGGTTGACGATACCTTATTTTTCTCAAAGCTGTAAACTAAAAAAATATTCTAGCATTTAACTTTTGCTAGTTGAAATAATTAATCTCGATCCGGAAACTAGGATACAAAACGTCTTACCTGTAATTAGACCTATACAAGAATCATCATTTCACTACATTAGCTTCAAAATCTAAGTAAGGCTCAGGCATGAACTGAAGTTCCTTCATTTTTAAATAGAAAAACAAACTTTAGTACATAGTAAACAAACAGTTATTTTCAGCTTATACTACTTCAAATCTTTACCTATTAAATCATTCTTGCAATACTTAATTATGAATGCAGATAATGAAGAATGCAATTATCGAAATTAACAAATTACTTTGTTTAGTATCTAGGATACACCTTAGTATGTTAACTGTTAGTAGTTAAGTGACTCTCTAAAGCGATGATTTAAAACATTAATTGTTGCAAGAAAAAATTTAAATTTTTATGAAATTTTGGGTTATTACATGTGGTATCAAAGTACATGTTTAGACACTAGACCTGAATGTGGCTCAACCTGCGTAGACAAATAGTAAATAAAATGCATGCATAATGATTGTTATTTTCTTTTTGAAATGTTATTACCAGAAATTTTTTTTGAGCTAGAACTGCAGGTATGGAAAGACTCGAAGAATATGTAGATGAAGAGTCCCCATTAAATGAACAAAGTAATTCTAAAAGAGAACCGGTTAGGGAAGAAATAACTAACAATTCTTCATAATTATTACAAATCTTTAAAGAATTAAGAGCTAAAATGGAAATAGTTAAAAAAGAGAATGAAAAAATTCTAAGAGCTCAAGAGGATTTGAACCAGATACTGATGGAAAAATTTCAGAGTGAAAGAAAAGATAAACCAATAGGATCCAAAAATACATCCTACCAACATAAAAGTAAAAAATCCAAACAGTCTAAAATTGAAAGTAGTTCGTCCTCTGAAATTTATGGTGACTCATACAGGAAGAATCGCCAATACTCTAGTTATAGCAGTGAGGATAATTACCATTTTAGAAAAAGGAAATTTAAACCTTATGAGAAAGTTTCAGGAGAATTTAAGAAGATAAAACCACCAACTTTCAACGGTGAAACTGAGAAAGGAGAGAAAGCCAAAGCATGGCAATCTATAATGAATAAGTATTTACAAATCTATAATTACTCCAACCAGCTAAAAGCAAGAATGGCCATTTACAACTTAACTAGAAAGGAAGATATCTGGTGGTAGGATTTAAAATGAGTAAAAGGTATTAAGGAAAATAACATTAACTGGAGTACCTTTAAAAAATACTTTAAAAATAAGTTTTTGTCAGAACATCATTGTGAAGAGAGAGCTAAAGAATTATATGAACTGAAGTTGGGAACTATCAAAATGAAGGAATTAAAAAGTAAATTTTTAATTTTACTACGTTACGTGCCTTACATTGTGGATGAGAAGCCTAAGGTGCAACGGTTTCTAAGATGTTTACCTTTTCACATTAAAGACAGAATTCAATACGATAATCCAAAAACCCTTGAGGAGGCTATGCGAAAGGAAACTTTTTGCTATGAGCATAACAGAAAAAGGGAAAGCATGCCAAACTAGAAGGCTAAAAAGTCTAATAATTTTGAACATAAGAAGAAAGGTTTCATATCTAACCGCAATTTTAGGAATAATAACACACGTGACTTTACTAATAAGAATTTCCAAGGAAATAAAGGTAACTCACAGTCAAACCCTAATGGCCCTAGAAATAAAGAACCTGCTAATAATCACAGCAACTACATTAAGAATAGTGAACGTAAATAACCAGTAAAGTGTTAGGATTTTACACGGGGACTTTACTTAGTGAACCTCTCACATAGCACGTACGATCGTGGGATATTAAAGAATACCCTTAATTTCTAGATATATTAACCCAAACTATTTTTGTTGAAACCCCCTCCCAATAAACCTCCTCCCCACCCCTTTTTATACCTAAATCCTTATAAACCACCCTACCCACCCCCACCTTAAACCCCTCATCCCCCCCAATACCTGCAATATATTGGTTCAATTTTTAAAAATTTTAAAACCCACAATATGAACTAACGTGATAGGATATTGTTCAACAAGTGAAGACCCCATGGGATTTTAATGGGCCTCATTATGCATCAGTATGCCCTAACAAAAAGAAGATTGTCAGGAACATTCATATAGTGCAGGAGGAGATGATTGTTGGTGACTTAGCAAGGGGGATTCCTAGGATCAACGCGGTGCTGGAAAACAGGTAGGATGATTATCAAACTTCCATGGTGGAAGTAGAAGGTCAGCTGAATCAAACACCCATTTCTATCTTAATTGACCCAGGGGCTAGCCTGAGTTATCTTTCTCCTAATTTAGTAGAAAAATGCAATTTATCAGTAGAAAATTTTCCAAATTCATGGTTAGTTCAACTAGCTACAGGAGCAAAAAGAAAAGTGATTAGTTTTGTAAAAGACTATACTGTAATTATGAATCAGTTTGAAACTTCTATGAAACTAAATGTACTTCCTTTAGGCTCTTATGATATGTTAATTGGTATGGACTGGTTAGAACAGCATAGAATAGTTTTGAACTATTTTGATAAAACTTTTACTTGCATAAATAATGAAGGAGAAACAGTAACCATAATAGGAATTCCTAGGAAAACAACTATCAAACAAATATCTACCTTGCAATTAAAGAGAGTTGTTCAGAAGGGTTGTAAATCATTTGTTGTAACTGTAACTGACGAAGAACATATTAATAATGAAGATAAAATAAAACTTGAAGATATTCCAATCCTGAGGGGGTATTCGGATGTATTTTTGAAAGAAATTTCGGGACTTCCTCCAAAAAGGGAGCTAGACTTCAATATTGAGTTGGTACCTGGTGTAGTGCCCAGCTCAAAATCCCCTTATTGGATGAAAATATTGGAACTAAATGAATTAAAATCATAATTAAAGGAGCTTATCGATAAAAAGTATATAATACCAAGTGTGTCTCCTTGGGGAGCACCTGTCATTTTCATTAAAAAGAAAGACGGTACTCTATGCTTATGCATTGACTACCATCAACTTAATAAAATGACCATTAAAAATAGATGCCCATTTCCCTGCATAGATGATCTGTTTGATCAGCTGCATAGAGTAACTCTATTTTCAAAAAATGATTTACAATCTGGTTACCACCAAGTCCGAATCAAAGATGAAGACATTTTTAAAACATCTTTTAGGACCAGATATGGTCACTATGAGTTTGTTGTCATGCCATTTGGGCTCACTAATGGCCCGGCTGTCTTCATGTGTTTAATGAATAATGCATTACATAAGTATCTCGATAAATTTGTAGTGGTTTTCATTGATGACATTCTAATTTATTCTATGTCTAAATAATAACATAAGGAGCACTTAAAAATTGTTGAGCCGAGAGGCTCTCTACAGCCCAGTATGGGGGAGATCTTGTAACGTTATGTAACATTATGTAACGTTACATAACGTTATTTTTATTATAAAAAAATAGATTTTTTAATTATAAAACAAAATAAATGTCTCAACCTAATATGGGAGAGATGTTGTAATCTTCCTACCCAACAAAACAATAAAAAAGTAAAAAATAAAAAAAAACAATAAAAATGTAAAAATTTAATTATCCCCCAAAAAAATGTGGATCATAACAAAAGCACAATATGGGGGAGATATTGTAATGTTCCTACCTAACAAAATAATAAAAAAATAAAAATTGAATTATTTGCAAAAAAATGTTGGCCTTTTAAACAACCCATTGTTTTATTGTATATGGTTTAGGAGGACTGGAACATGGTTTTAAAACCATGTGCAAGGCATCCTAAAAAAACCCATGGTTTTATTTTACATGGTTTAGGAGGGCCTTCCAAATGGTTTTAAGACCATGTGCAAGGGCTCCTAAACAACCCATGGTTTTAGGAGGGCCTTGCATATGGTTTTAAAACCATTTATGGGGAGATGTTGTAATGTTCATTCTTAACAAAATAAAAATTAATATTAAATATTATATGTTGGGCATAAATAATATTAAATATTAATAATAAATATATTATATGTTGACCTTAAATAAAAAGATGTGTCTTTTGGTTTAAATCAAATCAATGGTATATATAGGACACACCAAAGTTGATAGCTCATTGAGTGTAATACCTAAGAAGAGGTTTGCACCTAAAGAGATTTGATCCCTCTCGGCGCTTGACAGAGCCTAGGATTTGGATCTACACTAGTTTTACAAAATTTAAGGGAACATCGGCTTTATGCTAAATTTAGTAAGTGTGATTTCTTTAAGGATAGAATACAATACTTGGGCCATGTAATAACTAAAGAGGGGATCTCAGTTGATCCAGAAAAGATAAAATCAATTGAAGAATGGTCGGTCCCAAAGGATGTGACTGACGTGCAATCATTCATGGGGATTACCGGTTACTATTGAAGATTCATTGAGGGGTTCTCAAGAATCGCAAATCCCATAAATCCTTTATAGAAGAAGAGAAAGAAATTCGAGTGGAATAAAAAGTGTGAAGAAAGTTTTAAGAAATTAAAAACATTATTAACTACTACACCAATCTTAAGAATGAGTGACCCTAATAAGGAATTTGTCATATGCACTTATGCATGCAACAATAGTCTATGAGGAGTCTTAACTCAAGAAGGACACGTAATTGCATACGAGTCTAGGAAGCTTAAAATTCATGAGAAAAAATACACTACCTACAATTTAGAGTTGGATGCCATTATACATGCTTTGAATATGTGGCACCATCACTTAATCAGAAGAAAATTTATGTTAATAACATATAATAAGGGTTTAAAATATTTGTTGGATCAACCAAATTTAAACGCAAGGCAAGCTAGGTGGCTATCTTTCCTTAGCGAGTATGATTTCAAGATCCAACATATTAAGGGGAAAGAAAATAAGGTCGCTAATGCTCTAAGTAGAAATGCAAGACTGAATTTTGTAGCAACAATCAACACTTATAAAATAGATTTAGAAGAACAACTAGAGGAAGGAGTAAAGTTGGATGAAAATTGTCAGAAATTACAAGCTAAAGTGGCAGACAATTTAACTGAAAGTTTAAGTACAACGTATAGTCTAAATGAAAACGGATTAATGCTTTATAAAAACAAGTTGTATGTACCTAATGTACCTAAAATTAAGCTGTTGATTTTAAATGAAATTCATCAGACTCCTTACTCAGAACATCCTGGTTATCAAAAGACTATAACCATGTTACGGAAAGATTATTTTTGGCCAAACATGAAGAATGAACTGGCAGAATACATTGCCAAGTGCTTTGAATTTCAATAGGTTAAGAATGAACACCAACATCCAACCGGTTTACTATAGCCATTACCCATCCCTAGCTGGAAATGGGAAATAATCAATCTTTATTTTATTACAGGTCTACCTAGAAATTAGAATCTGAATGATTCGATAGTGGTAGTCGTCGATAAACTCAGTAAAGCAGCTCATTTTATACCAGTAAAGACCACCTACAAGGCTGCTAATATTGCTGATATATTCATGAAAAAAATATTTCATTTACATGGGATACTGAAATTTATAATTTCTAACAGGGACCCTAAGTTTACGGGCAATTTCTAGAAGTCTTTATTTAAAGGCCTGGATACTACTTTAAATTTCAGTACATCTTTTCATCCCTAAACAGATGGAAAGTCTGAAAGGGTGAATCAAGTATTGGAAGATATGCTAAGAATGTATGTTAGAGAACAGTCAGGTAAATGGGAGGATTACTTACACTTGGTAGAGTTTGCTTATAACAATCACTACCAAGCTTCAACAAGATACAACCCATTTGAAATTCTATATGGCAGAAAGTGAAATACCCCCATCTCATGGAGTAACCCAGTTGACAGGTTAGTACTAGGACCTAAACTATTAAAAGAGATGGAGTTAATTGTAAAGTAGGTGCAAGGTAATTTGAAGGTTGCACAAGACAGACAAAAAATTCAAGTAGATCTTAAACGAACTCAGAAAGAGTTCCAGGTCGGTGAACATGTTTTTATAAAGGTAAGGCCTAAAAGGAGTTCTTTGAATTTAAGAAGTTGTGATAAGTTAGCACCCCGATATTGTGGGCCTTTTGAAATACTATCCAGAATGGGACAGGTGGCATATCAATTGTCTTTACCGCCAAATCTAAAGGGTCATAATGTTTTTCATATCTATGTATTAAAAAAATATGTACATGATGCTACTCATGTTATAAATTGGAATGATGTGCAGGTGGAACCCGAAGGATATTTTATGGTGGAACCAGATTGTATCCTCGAAAAGAGGGAGATCTTGCTTCGGAATCACACCATTGGACAGGTGAAGGTGCAATGGAATCACCTTATTCCAGAATAATCCACCTGGGAATTGGAGAGTCATATGCAAGCAACATATCCAATTTTGTTCCAGGGAAACTTTGAGGACGATGTTATATTTAAGGGGGTGTGTATGTCACATACCCCAAATTGCAAAAACATTTTATGTTTTAGGATACATTATGTTTTAATTTTATTATAAATTTTGTAATTATTGACCAAGTGGGGTCAAGGATAATTGTATTTAATTACTGAATTTTTTATTAATTAATAAATAAAAGATGAGACAACAGCTTAAGGAGGCTATTAAATGAGTGTTTACTGGCGACTTGGTGGAATAAGTTGGGTTGAGAGCATATTGACACTTGGCAGCATCCTCAAACTACTTCTATATGTTGCAGGAGGAAACTTCCCTATTTTTGCGGTCATGTTCCCCAAGAAAGTGGAACAAGAGCAGGTGGCTCATTAAGTGAAAACTAACCCAAAAGACTTAGGCATGCTAATAAAAATACCCATTAAATTCAACTGAGGCTACTCATTCTTTACTTGTGAAATTTATGAGTGAAATTGGTACACAAGAAATTCGATGGAGGGGATAGGTAGAAGTGTTTGAGTGGAAAGTGTTGATTTATTGAACTAGTGCAGCTGTTTTGAGCTGAGTTCTTACTGCTACAAGCATGAATATTACTACTGATTTCTTTGTGGAGTTTCGGAGGTTTCTAAACCTATTCTCTCAGCCAGTGCTTTCAACTAGGTGGACTAGTAGACAGGCTCGAGGGTCCTAAGATTTGCAGCTCAGCAGTCTTTAGGAGTTGGTTGGGAGGAATGAGCACCTTAGGTTATTGTCTCCTCTACTATATTACTAGGTTCTACATGTTATTTATAATTTCTCTATGCAAGTATAGAAATCTGGAATGTATAAATTTAGGATTTGATGCATCTATATGACTATTTTGTTCTTTAGTTAAATCTTTTATTAATATAAGATTTATAAGTTCTATTTCAGTTATGTATTAGAATAAATGATTTAGGGTTAGTGTAAATTTACTGATGGATAAAAATACTTGACTTTATTTTTCCACACCTTCAAGAAGGTAGTACTCTAGTACAGTAGGTGAAAATAAGTATGATGAATAAGTCAAATCAAGAAGTGTAGGAATATGATTATTTACTTTTAACTGTTAAGTATTTATAAGAATGTTTAGCAGAAAATTCCTCTATTTTAAGAAGTTTCATTAACTAAAATATATCTGTAAAAATTATAAATATAAACTACTACAAAAGGATGTTAATTAAAAGACACTACACAGTTTGTGTAACTATGTTTATTTTTAACACAGTAAACATATTTGTTTTTAAGACTTAAAATTAATATAAATATATATAATTATTAACTATTACAGCAAGAGAAAAATAACATAAATAGGAACAACTTAGTTTATTATAAACAGTATAAAGAAATTGTAGTAATAATATAGGTTTTATAAATAACAAATACATAGTGGCATTAACATTGTAATATAAAGCAATAACTGCCAAATAATTAATAATAAACATAACAAAACAATGCAGAACATAATTAACAATAAAATGTCTATAAATTTTTCTTGGGCCTAAACCCTAACTAGAAAATTATGTCAAAGAAAGACAACTTATGTCTTTTCCTTTCCAAGCATCGAAATCCTTAAATAAAACCCTCACTGTTTACAAGCCTGGACATGTATATATAAATATTATATCCAATATTACACAACAGAGTATAAATATTTTAAAGAAATAAACAGAGTCAGAAGGAATAAATTTAAAATTAAATTTTTAAATCTTTCACATGTTTAAAGGTCAAATCTCATGACCAAGAAGAAAATATCTTCTTCTATTTTCTTTTCTCAACTTTTATTCATAATAAAAAGCCTATAATAATATTTAAATAAAATACAAATTAAATCAACATAAACATCTCAGTATCGAAGATCATAATTTCTTGGAAGGCTGTAAAATTTATTAAAAACAAACACGGGTTCTTTTAAAACCCAAAATGCCTCTATCTGTTAACAGTCTTTAACAACCAAATGGTCAAGGAATACGGCTAAAAATTTTACCCATTATACACAAGTCTGCGAAATAAAATCCCTATCATATTTTTAAAAAATGCAACACATCATATCAAAGTTACGGTCTTACGACATGTCCAAAAATTATTGTAAATAAAACAAGTTATGGCCACACAGCCTTTACAAACAAACACAATTCAAAACCCAGCAATAGCAAGGGAGCTCCAAGCTCTGCGATACAACATCTTCCCAAAACCCACACATCTTTCCATATTTGTCAAGCTCTTTTTAAAATAAAATATTGTTATAGTAAATAATTTTATGGATAAATGCAGGAGGGGTTATAAAATAGTTACCTGGAGAGATATTGACCTCGGCCGTGCAGTGATTTTTTTTGTACATAGTAACCTTGACCAAGGAAACCTCATACCCTAGCAACTGGGCAGGAGAAACACAAACTACAAGCTCGACAAGAATGATAAAGCAAATAGAAAAGGCCACGATGACACCAAATCTCCTCACTATCAGCAAAAATCCACAAAGTAAGTTGCAAGCTTAAGAACCATAGTCCACACTTCTATCAAGAAGGAGGTTTTAGCTTGGTTGATACACAGGTGAAGACACTCATAGAGCTAGTCTTTGGCATCAAAGGCCATCACTCGTGGAGGCAAAAAAATGGCACCAATGGCCATGAGGCCATGAGCCTAGCGGCACTTTCAAGAGCAATGAAGGATAGGGTAAATAATGCGTGATTTTAGGGTTGGAACGGTTTTGTAGTAGGGTTTACCAAGACCCAAAAACCCTATCCACTAATATATAGCCACGTGGATTCCACTTTGATTTTGATATTATGGGTGTTTCTCTATAGTTTGAGAGCTTGAAGTGAAGCCTGCAACAAGGTTTTATATACCTTCGTTAATATTGATAGGAAGCATATAAGTACAATATTTTCAAGTATAAATATGTTTTGGAATCATTTATTTTGGTAAAGGTTTTGTGGTTTAGCCTTGCGTAGATAGGGTAACTTATTATATAAACACCTTATAATGAGTAGTAGGTTATGCAAAAGGATTTTGGTTATATTTGTCCTTTAGGTAATGAATGAACCTTCCACCCATAAAAACCAAGCATTAATACTACACATATAGCCTCATAATGTATTCATTTGCACTTTTCCTTGGTTAATACCTAGGCAATAATAAAACTATACTATGCATGAAACTGTTAGTTTCATATATAAATGTCATTTCTTTTATACCTAAACTTATGTAATAATTGCTTATGATTATACATTGATACTGAGTACATATAAATTGCCTTGGTAACAAGCAACAATGTATTGTAATATTTAGTTTGCAGAACTTATCATTCTCTAGATTTGCATGTAGGGTTTGGTTTTAATATAACAACAAAAGGATAAACATAGGATGAACAAATTATATTCAAAGTTAGGTAGGAAGCATCTATTTCTACTTTTTCCTGGATTTATAAGTACTTATGCATATAAATAATAAATAGGAAGCAAATATACATGCAAATATTATGTCCTTAAAACAAGAATAAGAAGGTTAACAACTTAGACCTCAAAACGTTGTGTAATAGCTTAACAATTTCAATATTTGGAAAAGATATAGGTTGACGATACCTTCTTTTTCTCAAAGTTGTAAACTAAACAAATTTTCTATCATTTTACTTTTGCTAGTTGAGATAATTAATCTCGATCCTGAAACTGGGATACAAAACATCTTACCTGTAATTAGACCTATACAAGAATCATCATTTCACTGCATTAGATTCAAAAGCTAACTAAGCCTCGGGCATGAACTGAAGTTACTTCATTTTTAAACAAAAAAACAAACTTTAGTACATAGTAAACAAACAGTTGTTTTCAACTCATACTACTTCAGATCTTTACCTACTAAATCATTCTTTCAATACTTAATTATGAATGCAGATAATGAAGAATGCAATTATCGAAATCAACAAATGAATTTGTTTAGTATCTAGGATAGACCTTAGTATGTTAATTGTTAGCAGTTAAGCGACTCTCTTAAGCAATTATTTGAAACATTAATTGTTGCAAGAAAACAAATTTAATTTTTTTTGAAAGTTTGGGTTATTACAACCAAGGTGCTAGCTGTGACAGTGCCGAAGCAGCTTGAACCCAACCTCCTCAACCCAAATCCATTGAGATCTCTGGCTGATGTGTTTAATTTGTCAAATTGGACCTTCTGTTGTTGCTGTAGATTAGTGTTACAGAATGTGTGTAAGAAGCGGCCCTCCATTATCTATTTCATGCAATAAACACATCCATTCCCATCCCTTTTCTCACATCATCTCTCGTATATATTTCTATATGATGTATATTTTTTAATAATATAATAAAAGGAGACGCAGGTTCACGGTTTTGCTATAATGAGAGTTCTAATCGAGCAATGCTACTACCCCTTCAAGTTAAACTAAATAAAAATTGATAAAAAGTTTAAAAATTAAAAACGTGTTTTGTGCCAAAAGTTACATGTCGATTTCACTGGCTAAAATCACATGAATTTATGTTTTAATTGCTCGCTAAAGTTGTGGTTTAAGGTGAAAAATGTGACAAAAATGTATTTTTTTATATTTTTATATTTTTATATAAATTAATAGAAACAAATTGCTAAAAATTGTAAAAAAACTACTTAAGTTGGAATTCAAGCAAGAAAATTTATGCAATAAGTATATGTTTCAAGCAAGAAAATTTAATGGACCCACTTGAAATTAAAGGTAATTCTAGCATGAAACATATATAATTGAGAAACAAGTATAAAACTTAATAAAAAACAAGTATAAAACTTAACAAAGAGGCAATTAGAAAACTTAACAAGTACAATAGCTGCAAAGCAGCTAGTCCCTTCCTTAGTATTATATTTTTTTTGCTTTATTGTTTAATTAATTAACATCAACATTTGATTATGATTGTGTTAATGATTATATGTAATCACTACTTTATTTATATAATTTTCCTTGTTTATTTTGTGATGTTAAATAGTTAGTAGATAATGTGCAATGGTTATTATGGACAACCATTATCTTTTGATAGACAATGTACTTATTTTAGGATTATTTTGTGTCATGATAATTTTAGTTCATATTTTTGTAACAAAGTTAATTGATTGTATCACAATTTGTTGAATAAATTCACTCATTCTTATAACTTAAAAAAACTAATATACAAAATAAATACTTTAAATAAATAATCTTTTCATAATTTGCAACATTTAAAATAAAAATAGATCTTGAAAACACGTAAGGTTGACTTCATTTATTTAATTTTAAATGTCATTTTTAATTATTCAATTTTATATTGCATTGTAAATATTATTACTATAAATTTAAAAATTTAAATCTTCAAAAACTATTCATATATAGATAACATAAAAAAAAATATTACTAACCAATATATTTTTTTATTTTTAATTAAAATAATATATTTAGTAAAACATTTCCTTTATTTATGTAATGTCAACTTAATTTTTTTATTAAAATAATATATCCAGTAAAACATGTAAGGTTAATTTAATTTTATTATGTAATGTTGATTTCTTTTTTAAATTGTTTAATTTTATATTGTCTTATAAACTTTATTATTATAAATTGTTTAAATGATATTTTAACAAAAAATTGTTTTGAATTGTTTAAAATCACAATTTGTTGAGTAAAATTATTAATTTTTGTTGGTAAAAAAGTTAATAAAAATACAATATCATCTATTTACTATCAATTATATACTTGTGAACAAAACTATAAAGACAAATAAGTAAACATTTAAAACCATCACTCTTATCAAAAAAATATGAATCCAAAAATATAACTAATGTTGAGTTTTTGAAGGCTAACTAAAAGATTAATCCCTTTAATTTCATCTAATTTTTTGTTTTTATTTTTATCTTTTTAATAAAAAAAGATTGCTTGTTTAGGTGATAATGAAAAAATGTTTATAATAAAAGTCTTGAGTAATTAAAAAAAGTAATAAATAAGAAACCAATTTTAATATTAAAACATTATAAAAATTGTAAATTATATTTAACTTTAATATTATATCCGGTGAAAGTATATAGCAATAGTTTCTAAGTCAAACTTTATTGACTTTAAAACATTATAAAAATTGTAAATTATATTTAACTTTAATATTATAACTTTATAAAAGTTAAAAAGTATATTTTTAAATTTTATGTTTACATCATAGTTAATAAAAAAAATTAAAACATGAAACTTTTAAATGACTATTAAATCTAAAATAATCGAATCAAATTAAATCTTGAGGAATTAAAGCATTTAAATCAAATCTTAAAGAATTTCTAGGGAATTGAAAGTGTAAGTAGTATGTCATCAATGAGAAATTTGAAACTAATAAATGTTGCTTTGGAATTTACAAAATAATTAATTTGTGTATCATTTTTTAACTATGTGGTAATTTTAGATTTTTTTTAAATAAAATATTTTTTAAAACCTAATTGTCACCTCCAACCAGGGTTATTTAGACAAATCAAAGCTTGCAACCAATTATAAAATAGTAATTTTTAATTTCAAAAACTAAAAAACATATTTTAGTATTTTAAAAAATAAAATTAATAATTAATTTTAACAAAACATTATAAAGTAACTATAAAATTATTAAAATTAATAAAAAGTCAATTTAGTTTTGACAATTGATCAATTGTTATAATGATTGCCTTGGCAGGGACTAATAAAGAGGTTTTATTTCTTAATCTAGTTCTATTCTATGAATATCTTCAGTAACTATAGAGTAAGGAAGATAAACCTTATGTTAGGAATGATGATCTTATTATAAAGAACTAATGTGCCTTTTAGATAATAGAATTAACAAACGTAATTCTAGATGCATTCTAACTAAGAATGAAGTACACTAAACTAGAGATACAATTAACAAACTCTAAAACAGTAATGAATGAAGGAGTCAAAGACAAAAAGGAACACAAATCAAAGTGAGATAAAAGGGAATGAAAGATAGGTATAATTATAGGACTTAATAGAGGCTTTAGGTGGTTTAGTCTAAGGTCCTAAATATCTATATAACTACTATTTAATTATAGAACATAACATAATTCAAAATCTAAGAGAACCAAACTTTAAACAATCATAAAATAGAATGGGAAATATTGAAGGCTGAATGAAGGTCTGGATGGCAGTATAAACAGATGGTTTGAATGACAGTTTTGATGGGAAAACAATGTGAGTTACGAAATAGATAACCTGAATTATCTTAACATCAATTGATTTATGCACATGAGCATGCAATGCAGAAAAGACAGTGATTAAACTTATTCAATATCTAAAATGACAAAGGAATAACTTGTGCTAATCTACTGTTAAAAAGAGAAACTACTTCCTATTGTTTAATGAGACAAACTAAGAAATGACTAAAGTAAATCTATAGCTAAGCAATAATTGACAGAATCGAATCTAACTACAAACTAAACTTAAGAAATTAAACTAATCAAACTCTATCTAATTGCAAACATAGAACTAGGAAACAAGATGGAAAGAAAACTAGAAATGACTATTGCGCAACTGGTCACTTGCGATACTAGGAATGGAAACTATGTTAACAACATAGTATAAATTATATTATTCACAGCAAACACATGTTACAATAAATATGGAAATAAACAACATCAATTTATAAGAGAATCAAACTACATACGAAAATTGGAAATGAAAATTACTTAGATGTAAAAAAGAAAATAATGAAAACACATAGAAATGGGAGACCGTTGGTTGTTAAGAGGCCATCTCAACAATCAGGGTTGCGCTTCATTTAATCAACCACTCATGAAAGCAGAGGCATGTATGCATAGCTGAAAATAGAACTTACACTAAATTCAGAATAGAGTTTACAGAGCTTCTTTGAGAATGACTGATCAACCAATTAACTAGCTAGCTCGACTCTCACTTAGAGTCAACTTTATATACTTTTCAATGGTCGACCTCTCCAAAAATAATCAACCTTAACTGCTAATCAAACAACCATGTGACGATTGGCGACAACGCACAGCCACCTTCTTGATCCTTTATGCGTTGGTTCTCCTAATGCGGGCTATGGGCGTATAGATCTTTGTTAACATGGGCATGAAGCGTGGTGTCAAACAGAAAGGGAAGGATCCCAAGCCTTCTAGAGAAAAGACCATCACAACAACACTGAGGAAATTTCAACTCAAAATGGGCCTCCTAAAAAAAATTAATAAAATAATAGTTAAAATAATAAAATAATATTTATTAATTTTGGAGGAAGAAAAGAAAAAAACTATTTTTTTGTTTGTATTTTCGACATATCTCCCCTTGTTTTTACTCAAATTTCAATCGGGAGAGCTCGTTGGATGCAGAATTAAATTTCGCAGCCAACGAGTACCCAGTCGGCATACTTTTGACAGACCCTTCTACCTCAAAAACAAGAAATACCTGAAAAAATGTGATGATGTTCCGCATCCAACGAGTACCCACTCGACATACTTTTGACGGACGCCGCTACCCCAAACACAAGAAATACCTGGAAAAACATGATGATGATGCCATCATCATGTTTTTCCAGGTATTTCTTGTTTTTGGGGTAGCGGGGTCCGTCAAAAGTATGCCGAGTGGGTACTCGTTGGATGCGGAATTTAATTTCGCATCCAACGAGCTCTCCCAATCAAAATTTGAGTAAAAACACAGGGAGATATGTCGAAAATACAAACAAAAAAAGTAGTTGTTTTTATGATACCTATCCCCAAATTTATATTAAAAAAGTGTTTAAGACCTATACAGTATTTCAAATTTAAAGCAATTTCATTGGCTAACTCATGATGACATGGAATTTGAGTAAAATTTAAAAGGCCCATTTTGAGTTGAAATTTCCTCTAATCCAAACATGTGGACAACAAAACAATGAAAACTCGTTCTGTGCTTTAAATGTTTGAGAATATTCCAACTAACAACGCATGGATTGATCGAGGGTTGTATGGCGAGTTGGATGTGATATGTGTGTGTTAAGTGTAGATGTGCGTCCACGTGGAGGCTCATCTGCAAACCATAATCTGCAAAGCAAGTCAATGTATTAAACACATTTATAAATATCACATAATTACTAATAAAATCATGAAATAACGAAATTAATCCATGACTTGCATAAAACTCAAATACATTCATACCTGGTGTTGAATGATAAGATGAATGACATAAATTATACCAAAAGGTAAAAAAAGTGATGCCAAAAGAGTAAATTAATAGCCAAGAATAGTGACAAAATTGGGATCAACAACTGGACATGAACCAAATCAACTTGAGTAGCTACAAATGGCATGGATACGCCAATGGGACATAGTGGTTGGAATCCCAATCCCACCTGAAAGGGGATGTGGTCGGTTGAGCTGTGAAGGGCCCGATTATATCTATGGTGTACATAGGGGGGGCTCTCATCCCATGTGCGTGGATTCTTTGAGTTGTACATGCGCAAAATGTGTACGATCAGCATGTTGAAGACCTTTTTATGGCTAGCAGTTTGGGGATGGAAAGTTGTGGACTTGGTGAGCTTGGTGTATAGCATTGACCAGAGGCTGGACTAAAATGTACTAAGGAACCTATTGTCTCGATCTAAGATCATATATTGTGGGATCCCAAAGTGTACCCACACTCATTCAAAGAAGAGTTTAGTAGTGGCTTATACTATGATATTCTTCTCGTAGGCTGCCATAATGGCCATCTTTGAGAATTTGTCAACAACCACAAAAACACAGTCATTGTCATGCTTAGTATAAGGAATTTCCAACATGTAATCCATGGATATGGATTCCCATGGTCGACTAGGGGTAGGAAGCAGAGTATAGACGCCTTGCTTCTTGATGGTGGGTTTGGAAATGGCACAGGAAGTGCAGGATCGGATGTACTTCTTGGCATCCTATCGAAGGTTTGGCCAATAGAAATACTTATGTAGTACTGCCACTTTTTCTCGACCCCGAAATACCCAACAACCCAACTTTAGTGCGCTTCCCAAATCATCTTGGAATGCTTGCTTGAAGGAACACAAAGGTGTCCCATGTGACATAGTAGTGCATCCTAGAGGTGAAAATTTGGAACTTGGCTACCCTCCAAGAGAATCTTGTATGTGTCACTGAATTTTGGATCTCTCTTATATAGAAGAATCCAATTAGAAGTATCGTGCCCAAAAGAGTTGAGCACGGTGGTTATTGCCACGATCGGTGGTCGATTGAGGCATTCTGCAACATTATTGGTCCTACCCTTCTTGTACTTAATGTTCAAATGAAACTGTTGCAGATATGTGGAACACATATGATGGTGATCATTATGTAACTTTTCTTGTGTTTATATGAACTATAAGGGTTGGTGGTCTATGTGGATGATCATTTCCTTCCTCAAAATGCAATTCTTCCATTATCGACAAGCCTATACAATGGAATACCTCTCTTTTTCATAAGTGGGATATTTTCAAACTATGTCAGACAGTGTCTCACTATGATATGCCACTAAATTCCCTTATTGAGTAAGGACTACCCCAATAGCATAGTCAAAGGCATCTGTCTCGATCTCAAATGGTTGTTGCAAGTCTGGTAATGTGAGCACTAGGGCACAACAGAGGTGATGTTTCAACTCTACGAACTCCTTTTGTTGAGATTTCAAGAAAAATATTTTTTCTTTCACTCCTCCCTTGGTGACTTGAATCAAGGGCCAAGTGATATGAGAGAATCCCAACACAAACCTGCGGTAGAAATTAGCAAGACCCAAAAATTTGCAAAGCTCTATTAGAGTGGTTGGGGGTGGCCAATCCTGAATGACTTGGATCTTGGTTGGATCCACATGCACCCCACATTCATCAATAATGTATCCCATATATTGAACCTAGGTCATGCCAAAAGTGCACTTCTCTAAATTGGCACACAATTTGTGTCTTTGCAGTGTTTGGAGGACCTATCAGATGTGGTGGAGGTGCTCTTCCTAAGTCTGGCTAAATATCAGGATGTCATTCAAGTACACTACTACAAATGAGTTTGTGAATGGCTACAAGATGTCGTCAATCAGTCTCATGAAGGTTGCAAGAGAATTTGTCATCCTGAAAGGCATGACCAGCCATTCGAAAAGGCCTTCCTTGGCTTTAAAGGCAGTATTCCACACATCGGTTGTTTCAATTGGTACCTAGTCATACCTGGAATTTAATTCGATCTTTCTAAAATATTTCACCCCTTTGATTTTGTCTAGGAGGTCATCAATCTGTGGGATCATGTACCTATTTTGGAGAGTGATCTTGTTCAACACTTGATAGTCAATACAGAGTCTCCAAGTCCCATCCTTCTTCTGTACCAACACGATCGGGATCCCATAGGGTGACGAACTATGTGTTACAATGAGGCTCAAAGGAAGATATATTATTAAGAAACAATGGAAGACCCTACACATCCAAAAACATAGCTCTAGGAGGTCAAATGCCAGAATATGGGCCCCGTTGGGTAAATTGGTACATCAATTTCTCAGGGTTGTAACTTTTGCATACTATCTCTGTTTGGTGCACATGATACATCGCTAGAAATATCTATATGAGGAATACATATATAAATGAAATATATGAAGACCAAAACAGACTCATAATTTCGCGATGGTTCGATGCCAAAAAACATCGTTTAGGGCCTCAAAATGGCTCTAGAAGTTCAGGATCCGAAAAACTGTCAAAAATAGTAAATTGTGATACAATTAAGGAAACTAAAAAAATGAAAGAAACAATGGTGGGGGTCCAAGTGGAATAGGAGGATGGCCACCAATATCCTCCTATATCAACAAAGAAACAAGTTTTAAACTTTGGTTTAAGAACAACGGAATAAGGTTAGGACAACTAGCCATTAAATTATTAATTAAAGTTCTATCCTTAATAAACATTACTAAGGTTGTGTCACTTAATTAAATTACTTAACAAATAATTCGTCGCCCTTAGTTAAACAATCTCAACACTTAATAAAATCTATCAACATTAAATTTAAGTTCATAATTGCATTTAGTGCATGAATAATGAACTATTATGATAATGTGATTAAGGTCCTACGTTAAATTCTTATACTTCATAAATATTATTGAAAATATAGTTTATAATTTTCAAGTATTGTGTCATTAATTGTTTGCAGATTTAATTAATTTGTGGTGTTGTTTGGTGTATGATTTAAGTGAAGATAAACACTAGGTAAAACATACATCAAGACACATATGTAGGATGTAACCTAATACCACACCACAAACAAAGAAAAAAAAAGGCATCGGATGTAATCATAGCCCACAAAATCACCTCCCAATGGTTGTCCCCTATAAACCATTTTCACTAATATATTTTAGATTGTATGGATACCTCCCTCCAACCATCAATCAATATTAAATTCATATTACATTATTAAAACTCATATCTGCAAATAGGATCATATCCATGCATATAACATTTCCAATCTAACAATTGGTGCACTCAACTTGGAACCAAGAAAACTACTGGACCAAAACAGACATATCTTGGTCATTCGAAAATATTTTTCAACAAAACAAAAGGAGATACTTATTGGAAACGTTGTTTTGTACACAATGGAATAGGTCCCAAAACACCAAAATGAACATATATTGGTGAACCATAACATATGGTTTCTCCCCTCCTAGTACCATAGAGTCATAGTTACAGTTTTTGAAGAAGATAAAGAAGATCAAAATTAATATCATCTCATATTTGAATCCTATGGAGTCCATTCTTCTTGTAACCAAATTATGAAAAAAAATAATCAAGAAAATAGATAATTCAATTCATCCACGTTTGCACATAATCATCATAATGATATGCTAAAACATAAATAAAATCATATGATACCAGTCGTAGACACCATCAAGCTTTCCTTGCTTGAACATGTCGCCCCTGAGCTAAGACCATGAAACCACATGTAGAGGCATGCTTATTTTAACAAATCTCAGAACTACCTATTCTGAGAACCACAATGCTTACCATTACTACTTTCTTGTTCTCCTCCATTTCCTATGGGATATGACCTAACTCGCCATTCCCATTTCCTAGCTTCGTGTGTGAGAACCTAGACTAGTAGAGTGATAGAATGGAATAAAAGGGAAAACAAATAGACTAATTGTAAGTCTCAATAAACTCCCAATACTACCAACATTCCCAACATGAGTTGATAGCACAAGGCACATGGTCCAAAGTTCAAGATTAGCTTCAACAAGGAGAGGGCATAAGAATGTAGATCACAATGAGGCCAAGTCTAACCGAAAGGGATGAACTCAAATTAGAGAGAGGTAAGGTTTAAGCTTCATCATGGAGACTCAACTTGAATTAATGGAGTGGTGGCTTAGTGAAAATATTCCATTTCCCAAATTAGCACCATGAGGAGGAGTCATCAAAAACTAAGGGGTGCAGCCATGGAGAGCACATGGACACACACTAATGGATAAGGGGGGTTAGAAAACATAAAGGAGGGATAAATATGTGAGATAATTCATACAATAGGGTCATAAATATCATGTAATCACAAAAATAGGATCATCGATGCATAGTATAAGAGTGGAAGCTAGAAAATAGTTTGCAACCTCTAAAAACTATGAAAGGGGATCATGAATGACCAAAAACACATGAATGTGAGGGAATATATTCCAAAGGAGGTAACCCTAGGAAAGAGGAGCCCACTAAGGTGTGTAAAATATGCAATATTAACTCCATAGTCCATAAATATTGAGAATAGGGTCCATTGTACAATGTTTGAGTGACCAACATTATTAATGTCACCAAGGTGCAAATATGAATTGCAAAGAACAAACTTAAGCTAACAACAAGTTATAAGGTGCTAGGGATGTCTTCATTCCCCCTCACGTAGTGGAATCCATGGCCCCCCATACTCTTTTAGTTTCCTTTGTTGAGCCAATTGTTTATTAATAAATAGTAACAACATTCAAAGATAGAAAAGATGTTAGTAATAACATTAACATTAATAATAGTTCCAAAGTCCAAAGTCACATTATAAAACAATAATCATAAGTCCTTAATCATATTAATGATGGAAATGAACATAAGTCCAGAGTCATATAAAATATCATCAGTCCATAATGCAAAATAACATAAGTCACATGAAGGATCATAGGTCCTGGGCTTAACAACTGGGGTATTACAGCTTTGTAGTTAGTACATAGACATGTATGACAAAGCATTTGTTATGGTACCTACTTGGTACAAATGAATGTGCACGCATATATGTATTGAGTAGTGAAATAAATTTTTTAATATATATGGATTCTAGAAAATGCAGTGATCAAGGAAGATCACATCCCCTTTCATTGTTCAAGTCATTGATGAGTGCACTAGCCATGAGGTCCTCTCTTTCATAGATGTATTTTAAGGGTATAACCAGATCAATATTTTCCAACAAGATCAGTATAATACAATTTTCACCGCCCCTTGGGGGACGTTCACATATTACGTTATGCCCTTTGGACTCAAGAATGTGAGAGCCACCTTCCAGTGTGCCATATCCTATGTGTTCCATTATTTTTATATGTGTTTTTCTAGATAGAGCATGTTGTAAAGCAGTAAATCTTTATGAGGTTCCTAGTCAGCGATATCTGAGACATGGTACATACCCACAGATGAGAAACATTTCCAGCATTCTTACTAATCCTTTGTTCTAGACAAGATTGGTTGTAAAATAAGAAAGACTCCTCTAGTTGAAGAGGGAGTGTTGATGTATCTTCATAGGAAACAATAGATAAATCCCCACTAGTTATCCATGGTACATGACTCAGAAAACCTAGGGATGTAGTATATATTGTGGAAAGAATCGACATGAGCAGAGACATAGTCAAAGTATTAGAGACTATTAATACTCAAGAAGATTTATAGTATGGACCGTCATAGAATAGTTAAACCTCTTGTGTAGGTAGTTGGGGTGTTTTGGTAAAAAGAGAAGAATATGGAATCACTATTAAAGTGATCAAGCCTTGAAGAAAATCACAAATAATTCCAAGCTCATAGGTAACTTCTCTAAATAGCAGAAGATTCCATAAATCAACAAATGTTGAAGGCCAAAAGAAAAGATGAGACTTTATTTCTACATGATATTACACATTTTAATATGTTTTGTTGTCTATGATGGATATGAAATCCATAGTTTCTTGTTTATAGAAACTACATTCTTGATCGGATCTAGTTAATGCTACTATGTATAAGTAGTTGGTTGGTCTTTTAGAAGAACTGTTTTATTTTATGCTTGTTACTAAGCATATGTTTGAGTACCTTTAAAGTAAAATAGAATAAGTTCTTTATTGTAATTGATACATGGTTTACCTATTGTGATATCCAACTATTGTTTTAGCCTAAGATAAGCGATGTGTATTGCATCTAGCGCTACAAAATCTAAGTATATTGCATGTAGTGCTACAAAATCTAAGTATATTTCATCTAGTACTACAGAAGCAAGATGTATGGCATAGAGTAATACGAAAGAAAATATGTTTTGCAGATAATACTATAAGCTGAGAAGCAGAGTAGCTAAGAAAGTTATTTGTGATGGTTAGAGAGAGTGACCATAATTATGATGACTAGAGAGCATGACCATACTGTGATAGTTGGAGAGAGTGAACATACTTGTGATGACTGGAGAACATGACCATACTTTGTATGTGTATCCAATCCAGCTGTGTATATAGTTAAAGATGTGTTATGATAAAAACACATTGAGATGCATTTTTACTTCATCAAAGTCATGGTCATGTAAAGTGAAATTTCAATACATAGTTACTGATGAGTAGATTACATATGTGGATAAAGGCATTGTCAGGTACAAAGTATAGACACTTCTAAGATAAGATTGGTTTGGCAGAAAATTCCTAGTAAGGCATAGAATGTCTCCCTTTCTAAGAGGGAGTGTTAAATGTATAACATCAGGAGTCATTCTCCAAGAATTCTGTTGTATCAAGTCAGGAATTTGTGTTGTATCAAGTTAATAACATTTTTTGTATCAAGTTAGGAACTTGTGTTGTATCAAGTTAGGGAATTTTGTTGTATCAATTCAAGACATTGTGTTGTATCAAGTCTTATCTATATCCTCGTGTGTTGAGGTGGGTTGCTAATACTGTGATCTTGTGTTGTATCAATATTGTATTCTTGTGTTGTATCAAGACTAGTCTTGTGTTGTATCAAGACGATAGACTTGTGTTTTATCAAGTCTAGACTTCTATTGTATCAATTAAATGATTCTTATAGATGGTACCCTATGAGATGTATCGCCTTAATTGGATATGGTATTGTGTTGTATCAATACTGGAGACTTGTGTTGTATAAAGTCGTGATCCTAATGAAGTCATTCAGAAAATGGATAATCATTCAGATGGACCTCCATTTGTTGAGTTTGCATGCTTTACTTGGCACAATGGTGATATTATGTGATATGTTACTAACCATGGTAATATGATATGGATAAAACTATTAAGTATCCTTTAGATACTGATCACCTCTAGAGTGAATTACTTTAGCATATAACTATATGTCCCTAGGTAATATATATAATCATCATTATGTGACAATTATTCTGATTATAATATGATAAGATGAATAAATAATTAATAAGCATGTGGACCATGCACTAAATTATAAATGATAAAGAGATAAGCATAGAGAGAGAGAGAGAGAAAAGATTTGAATTTCCTATGTATGCCTCCAAGTAAATTCAAATTGTAAAGGCTTCAATAAAAGTCACAGTTGTAGTTAAGAATGTTTTAGTTAAAATAAGAAATCTCTAAGTGATCCATGCAAAGATAAAAATAGTAAAAAAAAAAATTGCATGGATGGGATTAAGAGTGAAGCACTAATGACACTAAGAGTGAAGCACTGATTACACTAAGAATGAGGCATTGATGAAAATAAGAGTGAAGTATTGATGGCACTAATAGTGAAACACTAATGTCACTAAGAGTGAAGTATTGATGACACTAAGATTGAAGCACTACGACTCTCTATCAGTCTCCTAAATCTATAGTCATGCATTCAGTTGAATATAGAGTTTAGTTCAAAGTCAGTTAAAGCTATTCTTGAAAGGTATGGTGCATGTATTTTTCATGGAGAAAATTAGGAAGATAATGAATTGACACTAGTGCAGTAAGGGAACTAATGTTTGCATGGGGAGAATACCATGCACCAATTTTAATTCTTCTCTAGTAAAATTTGAAGTTATGTTGAACCCATTCGCTATTCTTTGCATGGGAGGATTTTTTTACTTCTTATTAAAGAGTTGGGCACTTGGAAAGTTCATTGCAGTTGTATGAGAGGATATCTTCTCTAGTGCTTGGTTTTTCTCTCTTATTGGGTAATATTCTATGTGTGTAAACCATTCTCTGCAAATATATCTATCATACTCAAAGAATTGTTGGGTTTTTCATCCTTTGTATTTGGAGGGTTTTCCTAGGGCACATCTTGTATCACATCGTTGAATGATTTATGTGGTTGATTTTTTTATGAGCTTCATGTGTGCAATGATTTATTTATAAAAGTTTTAAGTTTGAATCTCTCCACATTTTCTCAAAATATTAACAAATAATGTATCTCCTTAGGACCACACGATGAACCTAGAAAATCAATTTTCATAAATATCGTCTCATTATCAGATTCAGAGTTTGGATTAATGATGTGAGGACTGACATAAACATTATTTGACGGTTAATTTCATCATCATGCTCATCATCGCATTCTTCTTAAATTTGAAAATCCTCAATATCAAACATGACATCTTCATTAGGACACGATGGACTATCATAAATCACCTCTTTTTGTTCCAATAAAAACCTAGATCACTGTAAGTCTGGATTTCATTAAATACATTTGTGAAAATATTTTATCTTTCATTATAGTCAGTGAAGTGAACATCAGAAATTATTACATATTCTTCCTTATCATAATTTTCCAACATATAAAATCCAGGCCCAACATTATTTAAGACAGACATATTTTGGATTTCTTTTTCAATGTTATAGTTTGCAAATAAGTCTAAGTAAAAAGAATTTTTTTCAAAATATATATGAATCATCGAGTATTTCTTCATGTTTGAATAAGTTTCCTTTAGCATTTGCACACTTAAAAGAATCAACAATTAATTGTTCCTCCAACAGAACATTATCGATCAAAGAAAAATTATTTCACTTTAGATGTGTACCAACAAAAAAATTATCATTGTTCATAATCATATTTTCAATAGTTAGATAGTACATCATCCCAATAATCATTGATTTATCTTCTTTTGCAGTTTCAGGCATATGTGTCACTTGAAATTCCAAAAAAATCAACATTCCAACTATAGGTTTTTTTGATCATTTTATTTTACTTGTTCAACAAGGATGTGAGGACATGGTACTTCCAAATCATAATCTATTGAATCCAAGGAGCCGAATATATCTACATATCCCAATGACTCTTCACAAAAAATTTCATTTGATTCACTTACTAATAGGGTGGAAACTTGTTCATTTAAACTTACAGGAGGGGTTGAACCCTCATTATGTACATTAAAAATTTTAATGTGACTCTTTGGGAAATAATTTTCTTCTATATTTTTCTTCACATTAAAATTTGATAGCCTTTGGTCTAAGGCTTGGGTTAGTGTCATTCAAACAAATTCAATTTCTTTCATCATCAATTAAAAATTCATAATATTCAAGTAAACATAGGATTTTTCCTTCAGGTAAACATACTCACCAATCAATTAATTCTTGGTTATTAAATTTTCCTTCTTCAAGGAACCTGTTATTAAATTAAACCATTCTTGATATAAAATCATCATCTAACTCACCTTTCTTTCTTTGGTTCCCTTCAAAATCACCACGTAACTTCTTGTATTCATAGTACTCATGTGCAACAATAAAAAATCTATGAACTATTCCCAACTATGAATAGACTTGGGCGACAACGTATTAAACCAATAGCTACTTCATCCTTTGAAACAAGGGTAAAAACTTCCACATATTTCAACATCTCGAACAATTTTGAGATTTCAACATGTAACATCAAAATGAATGATATTCCTCAATGTAAAGGTGCTCCCTTCACCACCAAATTTAGATTGTGACAAGATATCGATTGTGTTCTTGGAAATACTTCTAGATGATCTCTGTGAACTGAAAGCATGTTCCAATATAGGGATATGGGGAGAAGATACCATTGATAATTAATTCAAGCTAAGAAAAATGACTTCACATAGTCCTACTTGTCATCTGGCCCTCCTTCTAACACTAAATATGTTGACAGGTTGAAATGACCTAGGGCCAACAGTAGGGGTCAGCCCCAATAAGAAGTCCCAATTAGACCTCAAACCATTTGAGTAACATACTTGATACCCTCAATCACTAGTTGGGGTATGGGGTGTAATTTTATTTCTTCCTAACAACATGAATAATACACATTCAAGAAAATGCATGCAGGGGTGTAGACTGACTGGCAAGTGCCATGTAAATGAAGGAATGTTGTAAAGGAGGTCTCAAGTTCAAATCTCACCTCCACTTATCCGTGCCCCATGCTTGCGGGCTGTGTGGACGCACCTGGGGTTATAGTGGCAGCCGACGGGAATGGACCCCGTGTCACGCGAGTACCAAAACCGCTCAGTTACCGATTCCCCCTAAAAAAAAATACACATTCAAGAAAACTATACATTGATATCATCAATAAATTTATCATGTAATGAAATTCATTTAAGAAGACTACACCATACCCAACATGAGGAAAAACTCATTCCACCTGCTTGTAAGTGGAAAATCTACTTCTAACTATAAGCACAAATGTAAATATGGTATATATCATAGTGTTCACACTATACATAAGTTCATAATTAATTTTAAATATCTATACAGATTAACCCTTTGATCATCCACATCACCATCTAATCATTAAAGCCTATTCCACAATGACTATCTTTAGGCTATCAAACTTGGATCCTGGCAATCATTCAAATTCACATAAATTATAATATTAAAACCATTGTACCTTATCTCATGCATATTTAAGACATGAGCTTCTAACCTTCTACCTTTATAAAAGTCTACTCAAACTAAATGCCATTATTCTAGCATCCAATCTTACTTCGTATAAGATATGCATATATTACATTATTTGATCAATAAGTAAAATTACATTAATGATTGAAGTATGTACAAAATATGATAAAGTCATTATGCCAAAGAGACTTATTGAATTCAAGCCCTTAAACTATAATTAAGATATCATATTGACCATCTAGTTAACCATCATGAAGAGCACAATGGATATTTAAATGGTTCCTTAAGCATGATTCTCGGACATACATATCCACTCATATATGGCATTGATATATGCCATAATAGAGTTTAACATTATTGCAAAATAATAATTTAATCACATAATGTAACCTTAGATATATGTAATATTCTTGATGCATCAAGTTCATATTTTTAACTACCGTATAACATATTTATACATATCTAATCATAGCACATTATTTTCACAAGATCACTGACAAACATCTAAATGATAAAAACAACCCTACTCATCCTCTACACATGTTCTTTCATGAACATTATTTATCAAATAACCATGAGTAACCTTATGAAGGCTAACCAAGCAATAATATACTTATCACATTACCTACATGTAAATTCCAATGTAAATTTTCCATAACATTACTTTATATTACCATTCATTGTAGGATTATTATTAATGGACTAGTTGTGAACTAGACATTTCCAACTAAGTTAAACATCTATCATCATAAAATAAAGAATCCATTTAATATTTGAGCCTAATGAATAAATAAATTAAAGATTCTACATAGAAAAATGCTTAGCTCATTAGATGACCATGGGACTAAATGTGTGGCTGCAACGATCCACCCAACCATAGGCTAGTTGTGTTCTTTAATCTCTCGGGAGCAAATCAACATTGCTGCCATCCCCAATATGGGAAATGAATCCACTAGAGGTAAGAGACCAAGGGCATATTTTGCAATATTACTTGACTTGTACACTAAATCCATGACCCCAACTTGAGAGGATTGAGTACATAATGAAAGTAATGGAAACATACTCCATTAATTGTTAAGCTCTTCTATTGTAATACTTTAACTAGGTTGTCCCTAGTATTTATAAATTTGAGTTACCATGTCAATTGGTAAAGTGGCCCATCTTCCCTAAATCGCACACACAAATATTTACAAATTTGACATGGTAAAGTGGTTCATCTTCCCTAAATCGCATACACAAATATTACAAATTATAAAATAAGATTAATCTGTAAATATCATAAAATAAGACTAACCTGTAAATATCACCCCACAATGAACACATGATTCACAAGAATTTTCCATATACTGGAAGATGTAGAGGAGAAGGTGTATCTACCTTTATATGATTCAAGCTTTTCCCACAAGAAAGAATTTAATCATAAATTTTCTACCTTCACACCGCACATTCTTTACTTTTGCAATAATATATACTACTACAAGGAAAACTCGGTTGAGTTTATAATAAGAAACCACACCCAATCTTCAAATTAAGTAATGTGGGAAACCCCTTTTTGTCATTGGAAGATCAAAAACATGGGTAAAGTCTATAATCAAAAACCACACCCAATCTTCAAATTAAGTAATATGGGAAAGGGTTGAATATCTATTAAAAGAGTTTGACCAACCCCTTTTTGTCATTGGAAGATCAAAAACATGAAAAGGTCAAACCTCTATAATTTATAGGTCGCCTAGCCTAGATCACACTAGCCATCAAAGACAAACTTTGGTACAGTAATTCCATCGAAAATAATAAAACAATACATTATTAAAACAAATGTTGGGTGTAATATCTATCTCCCAATCAGGGTAGCCATCAAAGACAAACTTTGGTACAGTAATTCCATCGAAAATAATAAAACAATACATTATTAAAACAAATGTTGGGTGTAATATCTATCTCCCAATCAGGGTTGGAATTTCAAATGACGGACACCCGTCAAAATTGCCGGTAACTAACAAAATTTGAAATGTTTTCTGTATTCTAAGCCAGATTTTGATGGTCTCAACAAAATCTTAGCTGTATTTGACAGGTAAATTGACCCATGACGGGCATTTACCCGTCAAATTCCATCCCTGCTCCCAATGAAGAGAGTAGCTCTCTGTTGGCATGATATACAAAATGAAAAAATAGTCAAAAGATCTTTGAGTTTGGGATAGATATCCTTAAGGAGACACCCATCTCTCCTGTGGCGTGAAATACAGTAAATGATTTTTTAGATTAGGATAGATCTACGCAAGGAGACACCCCAACTTTCTTGTTGCATGCAATACAAGAAACAACGGTTAATGATCTTTGAGCTTGGGATAGATCTCCCTTGGAGACGTGCAACTTTTTTGTGGCATGTATATTTAAACAAATAAAAGTATCAAAAAGTTTGAGCTTGGGATCGATCTCCCCAAGGGAGACACCCAACTTTCTTTGAGATAAAAGATGAAACACACAGTTTAAAACTATATGCATTGGTTGATTCTCCAATTAGGATCACCCAACTAAAAGCTGCAAACAGTGACCATATTTTTGCACAACGATCTATATCCATTGATAGAAGAATATAACGTAAATGAAAAATGGGTTGGTCCTCTTATGGAGGTCGCCCTTCCCTTCAAAAGTAACATAATCACAACAATAATATCACGACATGTCCTCCTTATAAAAGAGTCTTCCCAACTATCAAATACTAAGAAATCTGAAAATGATTTGCATGGGTCAATTCACTAAGGAGATCTCAATTCTGCACACAACATCTATTGTTTCATGCACGTTCGCTTCCCTTTGGCCAAATCGCCCTTATGTAACACCCCCTCACTCTTGTCGTTGTAATGTAAATGTATTTATGTAATAACTCTTTCCGATGAGAAGCTCAAGGCCAAAGCCTCACCAATTAACTTTGTAACAAGTTGATTTTCTTAGTCGCATGGAAAGAGCTCAAAGCCAAAGCCTCACCAATGAACCTTGTAACAAGTTGATTCTCTGAGTCGATCCATGCGCTAAGTAGGTTGCGCATCCTCAATATTTAATAAAAAGACAATAAAAATGAATACATTGTTTTTCATTGAGATCTTGAGACAACTCCTAACTCGTATGAAAACATGAGCGGAGCATGTTCTTATTAGTATAGAATAAGTTATATAATTTTTCAATATTTAATGTCAAAATGTATGAAACAAATTGATACATTTCTACTCAAACATTAAAAATTAGTGATGTATAACTAGTATATTCATATAGTTTAGTTCATAAAAATTAAATGGTATTCATCATATTCTTTTGGTTAAAGTGGTTCAAATGTGACTTGTTTATGTCTACATTATTCTTATTCATTTATTAACTATGAATTTTCTTAATATTCTTTTTCTTTTTATTGCACATTCTTATCCATTTATCAGATATGAGTTATCCATGCATTGCTACAAGTTATCCATTCATTGCTACAAGTTATCCATTCATTCATTAGCTAGCTACTAGTTTTTTTTATTCCTTTCTTTTTATAATTGTTTATTTCCAATTTTGAATCACTGCCATAAGATCAATCTGGAGAGTACACTTATCCCTTCCTCATTCATAAATAAAAAAACATAAATCATAATTAGCCCCAAATCTCAAATAAAAATACCTATCTAAATACTTAATTTTAATTTTTAATTTTTAAATATGAAGATTACAAATTCTAATTATAATTTTCAGCTTTCAAACTTTGCCATTCACTCCTCTCATATTCGGAATACACAATCTAATTACATTTACAAAAATATATGATGACCATATACCTTATCACCTTGCAATACTTTTTGAACGACGCGAAAGTCTAATTAGATGGTTCTCGAGAAATTACACCGAATTCGATGCTTCCCGATGGATAAACGATAAATAATAGTAAAATAGCAAAGTGAAAATTGAAACTTTGCTTTCAGAAGAGTCTGGAAGTTACCCCTGTGAAAAAAGAATAGCAGCCTGCGAACATTTGGGAAGTATAGCAGGTTGCGAACATTTGAGAATCCTCCGGAAAAAGTATAGCAGGCTGGGAACATTTGAGAATCATCTAGAGCAGACTAGGCTGTTCCTCCTCCTATAAGTACAGAAATTAGTTTCCCTTCCGATGCATCCGAGATCGAAATCGTAATTGATGGTGTTGTTCTTCTACATCTCAGATCGATATTGAAATCTAGGGTACTGAGACTAGACTAAACTGTTCTTCTTAATTAGTCATTCCATATTGCAATAGTTGAGAGAGAATAATGTCGATAATTCCTAGCTTTTTCGGCGAGAGATCATCCAGCGCATTCGATCCTTTCTCCTTGGAAATATGGGATCCTTTCCGAGCATTCACTGATTTGGCTGCCGGGGATCCATCCGGCCAATTTGTCAAGGAAGCGTCGGCCGTAGCCAATACTCAGATTGATTGGAAGGAGACGCCGGAGGCGCATGTTTTCAAGGCTGATCTTCCAGGCCTGAAGAAAGAAGAGGTCAAAATAGAGTTGGAAGAGGGCCAGAGAATTCTCCAGATAAGCGGGGAGCGCAGCAAAGAAGAAGAGAAAAAGAATGAGAAATGGCACCGAATTGAGCGATCCCGCGGAAAATTTCTTCGGCGTTTCCGGCTTCCGGAGAATGTGAAGGTGGAAGAGATTAAGGCGACCATGGAAAACGGGGTGCTGACTGTGACGGTGCCGAAACATCCTGAACCCCGACCTCCCCAACCCAAATCCATCGAGATCGCTGGCTGATGTGTTTCATTTGTCAAACTGGGCCACCTGCTGTTGCTGTAGATTAGTGTTACAGAATATATAGTACAGTATAGATGTGTGTAGGAAGCGGCCCTCCGCTATGTATTTTACGCAATAAACACATCCTTTCCCATCCCTTTTAATCAATAAACACATTTCTTGTATATGTTTCTATGTGTTTTTTAAGGTGCCTGTTGCCTCTGCAAGTTTCGTCGTCGTCGTCGTCTGTCGACGACTAATGACGAGCCTCCCCGTGTCCACAGCGTCACAGCCTCTGTCTAGCAGAGTAGACGTGCCAATTGTACACCTGCACAGAGGAAGTGCCAATTGTACGTCTGCACAGAGGAACCGAGGAGTTATCAAGGATGCTGTGTGTTTGTGAAGTTGATCAATCTTCTGACAAGCGTGTATTGAATAGATCCATTGCCAATATGGGCACCAGCTTATGGCTTTGTTCCAAGGGACAATAATGTCACATTCGTCCATACCCTGCTCTGTTTTGGTATTTTTCTTTTTAGGCAGGGCGTTTGAGGACAGAGTTGCTTTGCAGCGATTGTGCAGCCTTTCGGTTCGTAGGTTTTGGCGTACGGATACTGTCCAAGTTCGCTTCATTGGTGTATATTGCATGGCCGGCGTTGGGAAAACTTATTTGCTCTCCAACAACTTTAAATTCAGTAATGTCTTCCATGATGTAATGGGTCACAGTTTCTCAAGATCATAAAATTCTTTGATTGTTGATGTAAAGGACACTAAATTTCTTGTGGTATTGGACGACTTGTGGAATTGGCTCGATCTGCAAGAGTAGGTACACATACACAGAGTAAGTGCCAAGTGTACGTCTGCACAGAGGAATGGATCTGATCACAGCTTCATCAAGGCCATATGATTGAGTAATTATCTGCCAGCCTTCTGGGTCTTGGAATCCTTCCAGTGAATAAGCATCGACTTCTATATTCTGTTCACAGTCCAAACTCCTTCATCTCCTGAAAAAACGTCTCCATCGCTAAGCTTTGCAATACTTGGCAAAAAGCTGCCTAGAACTACAACAATAGCTCTCAAAGGAGGATTGATGATGGTGGTGGCGTAGTTGTGCTTGGTGGGTTCTTTACTAATGGCTCATCTGGTGAGGCTTCCCATTTAAACTCATATCTACCTGCTGAAATTTCCCTTGGTCCGGATTGCTCCGGAGGCAAACTCATGGCGAATTTCTTTAACAGATCTACTTCAAACCTATAAATTTGATAAAAATACATAGATGTAATTAGTTACTATGTTCGTGGAGAATGAAGATAATAAACCCACTGCAAAATCATAAATAACGCCACTACAAATTCAGAGTGAATTGACGTAACTACACAAAACTATGAGAAAACTGAAAATCACCTCAAAGAAAGCGTATTCATGGTGTGCTAATCTGTGCAAAATGATGGAATAGCCTACCCATTACGAAAATAGACTCCATGGATACAATTGTCATGAGTTTTTACAGCCGTTTTTACAGCCTATACAGCCAAGAAATAAAAGAAAACACAGACAACGAAAGGAGGTTTTTAAAGCGTTGGAAAAAGCAGCCAGAGCTAATCTGTAGCAAAGCCGTGTAGCAAAGAAAAAAACACCGAATCCTACAATTCTTACTCTAAGAAGCCCTCAGGCCTATACCCATCCGGAAGGTTTTTTACATAAATCCCCAGACAGTAGTATACCATATCTTCCATCGAATAACAGTTATGACACGCACGACAAGATTGGTTTATGACATTCCCTTCCTTTTGTCCAAGGCCTTTAGGGCATGACTGGTCGTCCAACTTCTTGTTGGATCGGACCTCGAAGCCGCTTCGAATTCCACATTTGCGCGGTTGAGAAATCTCATACCCCTATTTATGTGGGTGGGGAAATGGAAAGAAAGTGACCAGGAACGCCAGTTGTGTTGAAGGAACGTTTCTAGACAAGCTAAGTAGAGCGTTGTATTTGAACAACTCATCTCTCTAGAATACAAGCGATATCATGATGGCTTTCGAACGCAATGCACAAAGAAACAAGAAAAAAACACATGTTAGATTTTGAAATATTTTTTTGACACAAAAATGAAACCTACATAAATAGAATATTACATAAGTTTCAAAATATGCTATATTTATCATAAGTACATCCTCGAAAATATGTTATATTTACTAGAAGGATATTTCTCAAAAATCTAATTGCATCTGTCCTATTGATGATGGGGTTTCATACCACTCTGGAACACTTCATATCGTTCCACAACTATTGTTGTTGTCTTTTGCATTAAGCTTATGCTCCTTATCTTCAAACAATGTGTACAATCTAAGCTCTGAAACTCAACCAAGTGGCTTATCCTTATCCTCCATGACATCTGTGAATTTCTTCCACACAATGTGAGCAAGCTTCTTTTCTAGGTTTTCTCCAATTCTGTCAGGGCTACAACCCTTCAATTTGAATTTCTAACTGCACCTGGCAACATATAGGCAGGTCTATCTCTATAAATTCACATGGGATTTTATAAGTCATCCACATGCAGTCAACATGGAGGCTTCCTTTCAGCATGATCTAGCTTTCATCTGGTCAGAATCTTCATTGTTTTCTCAAAAATAAATGTGGCCTCCACAAACTCTCACTGCTCTTACTACTAGCATTACAAACTACCACAATTCACCTTTTAACACGAACCATAAATCAGTGGAACTGGGAACGACTCCAGAAATAGAGAGGCAGGGATAAAATTTAGATAGACTTCCTTTCTCTTACCAATGGAGGTTTAACGTCTATCTCACGACAACTGCTACACAAGCTTTATGGACTTGGTTGTCAAAATGCAAAGCAAGAGGAGGCTCATCGACGACCACTACTATGGACATAATCCAACATACCAGACTTGGTTGTCAAAACACAAAGAAACAGGAGGACTCATTGAGGGCCACTACTAAGGACATAATCTAGCATACCAGAGATGGTAGACAACTCTCAAAATATAGGAAAATATAGTTATTAGCTTTGATACCAATTGAAGGAGCTGGCAAAAGCATGATTGGGTTGCAGGTCAGGAATTTATATAATATTCAAAATAGAAACACAGAAACAAAATAAGACAACTTAATAGTTTATTGCTTCATCAAATTGGAAAAAAAAACATTTACAGCCATACAACATCTCTATTATTCTATGCACATGTTTCTCCACTCCTACAGCCATTACAACATCTCTTATATGCATATGTTTCCCCACTACAAACATCTCTTATATGCACATGTTTCCCCACTACTGATATATGCAAAACATGTTGTATCTAGACTCTTCTATAATATGTCAATATTCACATCTAGAGGTTTCTATAGCTGGAAGGATCATCCTAGGCTTCCTCAACAAGCTTATCCTTACATTAATATTAGTGTCACATTAACTTTTCATATTTCCATTTACGGAATGGACATGATATATTTTGAATAAATATAGTTTAATATTTTGGAATATTTAACTATGTTTGAATAATTATTACATATGGATTTAGATTTGATAACTTTGTCATGGGAAATGATGGATGGTGGAGGCTTGTTGTGCTTTAATACTATGGAAACCTTCCTCTCACACACGGAAATGAAAAACCCATACATGCCATGCCAATCTCAATTTAACAACATTTTTACCAAAGTTCTCTATGAATCCACTGAAATGAAACAAGTTATTATTATTACCAGATTTGATTGTTTATTCTTCTTCACTTCAAATTGTTCTTTAAACATTTTATAAATATGAACTTATCGTATGTATATCATAATCGTTCTTCAGATAGTTCAATCTTGCTTGTGCAACTCAAGTTCATCAATTTGATCTTGAGGGGATATTTAATTACTATGCATATTTTTGCGGTAGTTCCTTTTCATAGTGGTTCCTTTTTATTCTTAATATTGGTTATGAAAATCCAGGTGGAAATGGATAAAATATAGAGTAAGATCCAGATGGAACATGTTTAGTTCAAGCAAATTTAGTGGGCATTGTTTATGGAAAAGCAGTTCCAAATCTGACATCTGTACCAAGAACATTTGTTATAGGTATGCCCAAATGAAAAGTATAGGCTATTGCACTAAACCTATGCATTCCTTAAATCTCAATGTAGTTAACATCTATGTACATCCGTCTTACAAACAATGTAGGTAACATCCATGTCAAATTTAATAACATAAGTTTACAAAAAATAGTTGGAAGTAACAAAAACTGACAAGGTATCCGCTATCTATTGATCCAGTAAAATGGAAAAACTGCTAAGAAGAGATATGAAAGAAAAACATAAAACAATTTGAGATATTCTGCTCTTCAACAATTTGAAGCTCAACTCTCCCTCACCTTAACTCTACACCGGACACAAACTAGGCCTGTTGATTTTAAAAACCAAAGACTTTTTCACTCTATTTGTGTATATATGCTCTCCAATATATATTTAAGTTCTCTTCAGTGTTTCATTTCCCCCACTTTGGGGGTATGCTAGTTTTTAATAATATAATAAAAGACACAGGTTCATGGTTTTTCTCTAATCGAGCAATGCCACTACCCCTTCCCGTTCAACTAAATAAAAAGAAAAAAAAAGTTAAAAAAAAATTGTTCTGAGCCAAAAGTTACATGTCTTTTTCGCTGGCTAAAGTTGGTTTCAAGCATATGAATTTATGTTTTATTTGCTCACTAAAGTTGTTGTTTAAGGTAAAAAATGTGACAAAGATGTAAAAAAAAATTATGCAATAAGTATGTGTTTCCTATTCTTTTGAAACGCTATTGCTAATATGTTGCATGCCTTTTGTCTCTAAAATGAACCTTTAGATCTTATCCACCTAACCTGCATGCGGGTCTTGGGTGGTGTTAACCCAAAAAATCCCTCACTAAGCTCTCCATGACCTACACCACCCAAGGACACCACTTCACGACCCTACATTAGACCCCCACACCCTCAAAAATGCTTAAGGATGAAGAAAAGGGCTTAAAAACCCCAAAAAGGAGCCTAAAGTACTCTCCTAGGAGATAAAGCCCCCAAAAAGGGGCTAAAACCTTAAAAGAAGCTAAAATTAGGGTGGAAGGGGGCTAAAAGCCCAAAAAAGGGGCTAAAGCCCGAACCAAGGGCTTAAAACCCTAAAACCCCAAAAAAGCTATAAAAGGAGGGTGGGGGGTCACTCTCAAAACACTTCTCCCTTGCATATTGTTATGATGCTCGTGGATGCCTTGATACCCTTGGTCTCTCAAGACACCCACACTCCCTCTCCTCCATATCCATTGAGCCATAGCTCCCCCATCCAAGAGAGGGGTGCTTCTTCAAACCAGGGCATGGTGGCCCAATTCCATCCAAGAGAAGGTATACCAATGTTGTTTCTTGCATTTGCTTTAGTGTTTTGTAGTTTTTTCTAACTCATTTTTGTTTGCAAGTTTGTTTATAACATGTTGTTTGCAAGTTTCTAGTTTCTAACAGTTGTTTACAGGTTATTGGAAACAAAACCCTAACCCATTGTTTGCAAAGGGGTTCTCCATCATTTCTCTTCTTTCTGTTCTTCACTTTATTTCTGTCTAATTTTATTTCTGCTTTCTTTTCAGCATTTTTACGAGCAGGAACCTACCCTTCTGTCCTATAGACAAAAGGGATCCATTGATGCCCCTGTAGCAGGGAGAAATTCCTGCTACAGAACTGGAGACCATACCAGGTCGATCCCACAGGATCCCTGGTCCAGATTTTTAAAATTTCAAATTTTTCAAGTTTTGCCCTAGTTTTAAAAAAAAAATTCATGTCAAATCCAATTTAGATCTCGTTTATTTCCAGTTCTTAGTATTTCTGAAGCCTTTGCTAGGAAAATCCGAGTCAGTTTGGCCACAGTACAAGTTACTGTCAGCCGGATCTGACTCGGGATCAGAAAAACCCCAAATCCGAGGCAGGTCACACTTATCGGGCTTGAACAGGGGATGAGAGCGCATTTAATGGCCTAACAGGCACGTCCAAGGTGCACTTAATCCCCCAAAAGGTGCGACTTCACTCAAAAACACAGACCGCGATTGTCTGTGAAATCTATGCGACCCCCTCGCCTGTTTCTGAAAAAAAATTGCAACCCCCTCGCCAAATTTGATCAGAAATGTGCGGTCTGTCAATCAGAGGTTAAATTCCAGCTTATTAGGGACTGTCAGTGCAGCTCAGCCACCTCTGTCCAGCACAGTAAGTCAATTTCAGTTTCTGCTACAATTTACTGCAATTTCCTTTACAAACAATGTATAAATTCCAAACAAATTTTAATGGCTTAATTAAATGAATGTAGATTAACTAAAATCAACATAAAACTAACTGTCTTACTCACCCTTCATCCTCTACCCAATCATCACCCTCCGGGATATTTTGGGATACGACGAAGGGCAAGCTCGTATAGTCCTAGGCCTTTCATTGAATAGTATTCTAAGCCATTAAAATCGGATGACCTGGAAGGTAGAGGGGGTAGAGAAGGAGGGCTTCTCATGGTGCTAAGCGTCCTCCCTGTTGACCAACCTTGCATCCAGGTGGTGACCTATGGATCTACGGATGGGCTTAGTCCCATTGTGTTGAGAGCCCAGCACCTTCTCTTGGTTGAAGAGGAATATCAGTGTGAGGTAGTCATCTAGTTAGGCCATCAAACATTCAGGGTTAAAAACTATATCTGTTTACAAATTTCTGGTTGTTCAATGCTTGCATACACAATGACATGAACTCTACCATAATATGATGAATTCATAAACTATTTGCAGCTACCAAATACCAAAAAGACAGACAAACAAAATTTACACCATAACAAGTAATCAACCCAACTCAGTTCATGACGCTGAGAGAGCCTTAAAATTTATCAATTTACACTAAGTTCAATTAAATCTACAGTCTTTGAGGACATAAGTCCCTGACTACTTCAACCGTGGGAATTACTTGGGCTCTGCCCAGAAACTCATTATGAGGAGTACCACATGAACCCCAAAGTAGCTAGCTGCTGAGAGGAATTGCCAAGCGAAATGGGCAACGACCCCTTCCGATTGAGTAGAAACGCCTGTGAGGAAAAATCCGAGCGCTGTCTTCTGGCAGTATTGGTGGCCGAGTGACCACCTACAGCCAATAGGAAGCCACTGAAACCAGGGTCCAAACATCATTCCGATCATTTTGATAAACATTTGACAAAATTGATCCCCCATGCTCTTCCTCACGCCTAAGAGGCGAACCACCACCATTCGAGACATTAAACCGACACCGTCGAAACTGTTCTCAGCGATCTCCCACACCATCAGAGGGCCACACAACCTCTTATTCAGATTCAGACCCATACCAATCTGAACCAAACCTCCATACTGCACCATCAAGCCCCATGGCTGGTGCAAATCTAGATCCATTTTCCGGCATAACCATAGCAAGTAGACCCATGTCCACACCACAACCTGTCACCAACAACCCTGCAGGTGGCCCAAGCACAGTCATGCAAACTGTCATTAGTCAGCTGCCACCACCCATAGTGACCAGCCAAGCTGGTCCACTTGCAACACACAGGGGAAGTGTCCCCTCCACACACACTGCCCCTCCTACCACACAGGGGGGCAGTGGACCATCCACTTACATTGCCCCTACTCTCATACATGGGGGCAATGTCCCCGCCACCCATATTGTCACTACCACCACACTTGGGAGCATTGGCCCATCCACAATGGTGCCACCGCAAGTACCCCCAGCTGTGCAGATGCATTACACACTTGCAAATCCCACCACCATCGCAGCTCCATCCCACATCAACCTAGGGTCAAATCTGCCATTCATGGCTCATCTTAACCTGCCTGATTTGGCTCGGTTAACAAACGACCCCATCCGCCACCAAGCATTCTACCCACCCATGCCAACCAAACTGCCATCAAACATTCCCAATTTTGAAGGCAAGGCAGGGGAATGTCCCCAAAATCATATCATGACATTTCATCTATGGTGCTCATCAAATAGCATCGTAGACGATTCTATCATACTGAGGCTATTCCAATGCACCCTCACAAGTGCTGCAGCCAAATGGTACATTGAGCTGCCACAAGCCAAGTACCCTGATTTCAATTCCCTAGCTTTCATGTTCCTATAGTATTTTCAACTCCCCATCAGATATGACGAGGGGGTGGAGATCTTGTTATCCTGCCATCAGAACATCGCCACTCATATAACTGACCACATCCATGAGTGGTGACGACGTCATAGCCTATGTAAAATACAATTTGATGACAGGATCTTCCTAGATTGGTTCCTTAAGACCTTGCTCCCACCCATAACAAAGGACGTTGCATCCGAATGTCTCCAATCCAAAGAAGAGGCCATATTGAAAGCTCAACAGTTTAACCTCATCTATGCTCAGTCTGCCTATTTGTACATCATCATCCCAGATGCTCCCCGCGCAGGAACCTCCTACCGCGATGCACCAGGGGCATCCCATGCTGCAGATGGCATCATAGGATCGGTCTCCCAACAACCACAACACCGATCGACACCACCTACAATTCCATCACAACCAAGCAATACTGCCAGTGTTGCTTACCAAAACCAAACTCCGGACTATGCAAGAATGATGTCCCAGTCCAGAGCAACAACGTCCTACACACAACCTGCGCCACCACAGCAGGCTCAGGCCATGGCTTGGCCAACACAACAGTATGCGGGGAAAATTCCCACATTTGTGGTACCATCACCCCCACAAATCTACTATGCACCGCTAATGCAAATAGTTCAAACCCCTGCCCCTGCTCCACCCACTCCTTTGGAACAAGTGTTCGCACAACAAAACCATCCCAACCAGCATGCCCCCAACAATCAACAAGGGCAAGCTAGAAATAATCAACCCCAGAACCAAGGCAACAACCAACCGCAGGGAGGCGGTCAACAACCGAACCCTCCCAACAATGTCGTGGCAAACCAGCCAGCTCAAAATCCCCCATGACCAAATGCACTAAGACACAACACCCCGTTGCACACAAACCAACCGTGCACATTATGTGATGTTTATGGGCACTACACTTTCGAGTGCCCCCTCATGGGTCGCGCTAAGCAGGCCATTCAGAACGAAGTTCAACAGGCTACCAACACTGCAAATCAAGCCCAACCAAACCCAGCACCACAAGGACCTCCTCCTATGGTGCTTCAAAACCCACTGCTAGTCCAAGGATTGGTGGTAACCGCCCCCCCTCCCCAAGCTAATCCCAACGCTCCGGGGGCACCTCCCATGGCCAAAACAGGTGTTCACCACCTGTTAGCCATGACAACTGAAGAGGTCAACATGCAAACTAGACGGAATCAGTACGATACCACCACCGAACCCACTGACACATTAGCAGCATCAACGTTCAAAATATTCAACCTACCTCTTCAATTACCCCCATTCTCGTGCCCCCCCGTATGCAGGATTGCCAATAACGCAACGGCTAGAACTGCAGTCAGCTATAGAATTGTGGATGGTTTTGCCCAAACTCCAACCGCCATGTCCGCTGTTGAGGTACTTAAAATGTGCCCAACACAGCGGAAAGCCTTACTATCCACCCTTGGGATCGTATACCCCTCCAACTCCAAGTTGATCACGTTTGACACGGAGAATGGAGAACCACGCATGCCATCGACCATTGCCTTCCAAATCCCGGTATCTGTCCGGAACTTGGTTGTGCATCGGTGCATAGTAGATGAGGGGGCATCTACGTGCATTATGTCTACCTTGATTTGGCAGAAACTTGGATCCCCAATTCTGCAACCATCCTCCACAACTCTGTGGGATTATGATGGTCATCCCACTAAAGCCCAAGGAATCCTCCCCCATGTCCCCATCACATTAGCCGAAAAGACAGTGTTGATCGACATAGAGGTCGCCAACGCTCAACTGGACTATAACCTTCTCCTCGGAAGAAGTTATATGTATGCCATGAGAGTGGTCGCATCAACTGTCTTTCGTCTCATGATGTTCCCCCATGAAGGGAAGATCGTGACAGTTGATCAACTCACTTATCATGATTTGCAGGTTTAACAGCACCCGCCAATAATATCCCTACCATCACCACTATTGAGCCACAAGGGATGACTACACATGCTAATGTCGTCTCTACAATCAACACTATGGTTTACAATACACCAGCCTACCCATTGTTGAATGTGGGCCCTAGGTTGTTTTCCAATCCCACCATGACGGATCCTTTCCCCTCAGTGTCACCACCACTGACACAAAATGAGACTGCGGACTTGTGCATGGTCTCATCCAGCACCGCTACACCCAAACAACAACCGCAATCATAGCCCCAACCACAACCACAACACCGTTCGTAGCTGCAACACCAATAATAGCCATAACATCACCCGCAGCAGCATCATTTCACGCAGCCGCAACCACAACCACACCCCCACATACGACCAGCAGGGAGTTATCTAGGATCCTCACCAGTCCATACAATCCCCTTCCTCTTTCCCCTACCTGGCGTCATGAGCAAGCCGGTAATGGCCACCTTAAGCCTACCTAACTTCACATTGGGAATTCCAGTATGGTATCTTGATCCACCAGCTCAACCACCAATGCCCCAGGTTTTTTTAACCCCGATGCAACCCATTGCAGTGGAGTCTCACCCTCCACCTAGCCCACAAAATCCAACCGCTGCACCCACACCCGCACTACCCCACCCAAAAAGGGCTAGGGGCAAGAATGCAAAACCTACCGCAGAGCCACGACAAGTCCCATCTTGCGTTGTCTGCAAACAACAAGGCCACCCAACTAAGAGTTTCCCTGAAATCCCAATGATCTGTGCGCACTTATATGCCATGGATATAAACAAAACAATCCCCATGGTTGAACTTCCAACCACACCAATAGTCAGAAACAAGGCATTGAGAACAAACCATGCTTGCGCCCATTGCGGTTTGTATGGACATTACTCTCACCATTGCCAATACCTTCCCGAATTTTGAATGGCTTTAGCTGACCTCTGCCAACATTCCCTTGAGTCTGAAATCACCTTGATCGAAGAAGTTCACCCCCCACCTCCTTCTTCGGACACCATGTCCATTTACATGATGTCCAGTTCAATCGACCCCATGGTTTCCACCATCACCGATGGTCCATCAGACCTGTCTCTTCCATTGTTTCCCCAGCCACAACCGCAACCTCAGTCGCAACCTCAACCTCAATTACCAAGGAAACAGTGGGGTTCATTCCCAATCAACACAATCATTTTCCTTTTCCTTTTCCTACCATCCGAGATCGTGAGTAAGTCTGTCTTGGAAACCCGCGATCTATAGGATTTCACACTAGGAGATCTTGTGTGGTACCTTGAACCACCTACCATACCTATGAGGCCCCAAGATGTGTTGACTCATGCCCAACCAATTGAGATGATGTTGCACCTACATCCAAGTCCATCAAAGACTCCTCCTGTCTCCAGGCCTTCCCTTCTTCCTCCTACAAAGACTAGGGGCAAGGCCACAAAAACCACAACAAATACCATTTACATGATCTCTAGCACCAGTTTCCCTTCTGTCTCGTAGGCCGTGGAAGATCCACCTGATCTATTCCCGCACCACTTATGCAATGATAGAGATATATGTAAGACTGCCTTCGGTTTTACCCTATTCCCTTTAAACCATAGTATGGAATCGGTTCTTCCCATAAAAGACCAGATTTCGTCATCCTACCTTGCCAATGACCTTCATCTCAGCAAGGGAGCATACCTCTTTGCTGACTCAGATGGTCAACTCTTGAAGAAGCTGTGCAACGGGCTCCACCTCAAGAGAGTCTATGCCTGATATAACCAATATGAGTCCCTTATAGCTTAGTTTTTTCCCTTTCTTGTTTTTCAACATTTGTTTTTCACCACAAATCAGGGGAAGCACCATTAGCTACTACTCCAAAGTCACCCGGAATCAGTTTGAGACACCCCTCACACCTCCAAGCTCAAATTTATATCTCTTTATGAGACCATCATCTCATGTTTAATAAATCAATTTCGGGACCATTTTCCACAAGTCAGCTCAATTCACGAGCCATGACATAACGATGTGAGTGTCTACAAACCTGTACTTGTATCACACTTCCCGATCACTACTCATGCGAGTTATCGGGCCACTGCCCATTAAGGAATGCTATTTTTTTTTACTTTTTTGTATTTTAACGCATAGTTGTCTCTTCCATCCATCGCACCTTACGCGAACTTTTAGACCATTGTCCACAAAACGATTTATTTTTCTTGCATGTATTTGGCATATAAGTGCCCCGGAATTGCACTCACATCGCATGTAGTCAAGTCTGTCCACCACAACACACACACACACGCTCTCCTGACCTCTGTCCGAGAGCCACCTCAGTTTGCATGCATCTGCTGCACCGACTCATGAGCCTCTGCCATGATCTATCCCACGCATGTATTGGTATGTTTGAGATCCTTCTGCTCCATCCATACTATGTATATGACCTTTGGACCTCTGTCCACCGTCCCGACATGGGGCACCGCCTGTGCCACCGAAATTGGTTGACCACACTGGAGTTTCATTTAAGCTCTTTTTTGACTCCTTAAAACAATGAAAAGATAGCCGAGTGCAACTGCTTCCTTTCCCGCTCGCTAAAGTATATGAAAGGGCGTCTACATCATCTTGTTTACCTCCTTTTGCGGACCATGTAGACCATTAAATGAAAAGTACCACCTTGGCATATTCAAGCCAATACCATTCCCCCCAACACACTTTTATGCTTTCTCGGGCAGAGGGGCCGCACTTTACAAAAAATCTCACCACAGGTTGTCGTTAAGCTCTTTTCCAGCCTTCTCATCAAGAAAAGATTGCCAGGAAAACTTAGTTTCGTTCATGCTCATAAAAGTATCTGAATGACCATCCAGTCAATATAGATTTAACCTTTTTCGGCCTGATTGGACTACCAATGGTAAAGAAGTCTCTCATCCCCTACAGGATGGGTGAGCTCTCCTATGTATACTTTTATCCTTTTTCAGGCACAGGAGACTACCAACAAAAAAGAGCCCCCACTGGAGTCTTCTTCGTGCTTTCAGACTCTCTAAAATTGAAAGCACCATCGAGTATTTACTTTCTCGAGCTCGCCAAAAATCCACGAGATCGTACCATAACGGTGTCCCTAGACACCACCCGACAGAAAATAGTTTGGCAACATTCCCACACTAGGTTGACTTTGTTTAGAGTACTCTGCAATATGTCTTCCTTGGATCCCATCGATATCAAAAGTGTCTACCTCCTCCAAGTATTTCCCATTTGCAGTGACATTCTCGGTATTACAGCTATGATCCCATTCCCATGAGTCAAGTTTCATTTGTTGCTTGGTCCACCTTGCTGTCATACTCTAAACAAGGGAAGTTTGAGTCTACCACACTCCCCTTGCCCCTGTTCAATTCTTTCCCTCCCCCCCCCCATTCAATGGGTCAGTCCATAGAATTGTCTCACACCTTTTGGTTATCTCCCTCGCGCTCCTGGTCAAGGAAACATCATTTCCTTGACTAGGGGCAAGTCTCCCTCTGTCAATGACAACACATATATTCCAGAGGATATACGCAGAGGTCCGTGTATCCTGGTTTCATTAACATTATTGATGAGTTCCTTGGACCACTTGAGAGGAGTTCTTAGTGCCTTTGGGGATGGTTGTTTCTCATGTGCTTGACTCCAACTACATCATTGCACCGTTGAGATTTGTATAGGGTTTGGTCCACACAATACTTGGTCGAAGACCCCGAATGTCACCTGACTCTAGTGTTGATGATTCTACTCGAGGGACCTAAACAGGTTATGTCCCTTGTGATTTCTGGGTTGCATTGGAGACAGTGTTGAGAAGCCCCAACAGTGCTTCGATATACCTTTATGATTGATGCAACATACTTGTATCACAGAGACTCTGACTCTCAATCAGCGACTCCACAGAGCTATGTACCGTTCTAGATCCAGCAGACCATCAATCATGAAGATATAGCATTCCATGAGAATGCCATGGGTCCAATGTACCAGATCAGTATTGTATTCAGCCTCACATTGAGGCAACCATTATTGTATCATCAGTTGCATATGATTGGCTCTTGTATTTTAGAGCGTAGATCAAATTATTATTTTGACATTGTCACGAGCATGGGGATTCCCGCCTCATCTATATACATGTCACACATTATTTGTATCTCACCCATTGATGGGAACCATATTAATACAAAAACCAAAAGCCACCATGCCCCAGCCCCGAAAGCACCACCTCACTACAGCAAATCCTATGATGTCCGTCAGCCATACGATGAGCTCCTACCCTCACACATCAGGGGACAATCTGTTAACCCAAAAAATCCCTCACTAAGCTCTCCATGACCTACAGCACCCAAGGACACCACTTCACGACCCTCCATTAGACCCCCACACCCTAAAAAATGCTTAAGGATGAAGAAAAGGGCTTTAAAACCCCAAAAAGGAGCCTAAAATACTCTCATAGTAGCTAAAGCCCCCAAAAATGGGCTAAAACCCTAAAAGGAGCTAAAATTAGGGCGAAAGGTGGCTAAAATCCCAAAAAAGGGACTAAAGCCCGGACCAAGGGTTTAAAACTCTAAAACCCCAAAAAAGCTATAAAAGGAGGGTGGGGGGTCACTCTCAAAACACTTCTCCCTTCCATACTGTTATGCTACCCGTTGATGCCTTGAGACCCTTGGTCTCTCAAGCCACCTACACTTCCTCTCCTCCATCTCCATTGAGCCATAGCTCCCCCATCCAAGAGAGAGGTGCTTCTTCAAGCCAGGGCATGGTGGCCCAAATCCATCCAAGAGAAGGTATACCAATGTTGTTTCTTGCATTTGCTTTAGTGTTTTGTAGTTTTTTCTAACTCATTTTTGTTTGTAGGTTTGTTTATAACATGTTTTTTGCAGGTTTCTACACTACTACATTTCGATCCAAAATCCGACGGTTACTTTCGACGGCGCGTGGATTTCTCTATTTAAACCTACCAAAAATCACAAAGTTAATTTTTTTTTTTGTAAATGTAACCACCAGCATCGCTTAAGCGACGGATATTCTCATAACCGTCGGTTAAGCGACGTATATTCCCATAACCGTCGCATATCCGACGCTTAGGCTAAATACTTTACATCCAAGCACAATACTTTTTATCAAAGCATAGCGGTTTTTTCTTTAAGGAAAAGCTCTGATTTTAAGTAACCGTCGCATATCCGACGCTTAGTTTTAAATTGAAAATCGTATCCGTATTATTGCCGCGCTTTCCACTTTACTTGCAAATGCTAAAGATCTTTGAGAGTGGATTGGTGCTACTGCACATCGGCTTTTCAATTTTCCACCTGGTGTGCATCCTGTACCAATTGAGATTCACATTCAAGGGATTGATATAGCCAACTTCGAGGCTCGAATGCAGGCAATGACCAAGCCCTATACTTCGACATGATTTATATTGAAGAGGGGCTTTGCAGCACACCGCGGGTCAGAGCTCTGCCTATTCTTCTTCTTTCTTGCTGAGGAGGGTGCAAACAAACACCTCTCCTGGGGTTTTTCTCACCATTAGGTCTCAGGAAGAGGAAGGAGAGCAATATCAGATCGGTCGGGTTTTCAAGTCCTTCAGAGAGATGGCAGGGGAGAAGCCCAAGACAGGCAACGTGTGGAATACAGTGAAGCCATTTGTCAATGGAGGAGCCTCTGGTATGCTCGCGACGTGTGTCATTCAGCCCGTGGACATGATCAAGGTGTTTTCTTTATGTCTTCCTGTTATGCTCAGATTTTTGGTATTTTTTTTTCTCGCTTATTTTCAAATCCGTTGGGGGAGGAGATCGAACCTTCACCCCAAGCTTCACTTTCGTATTTTTGGAAGTTCTCAGATCCAGCTCAATATAACATGGATACATAATTTTATGCGCGTCCATTGAAAAAAATGATCTTCTTGTTTTGTATTATTACATCCTCAGGCTTGTTTAAGGCCCAAATAACTGAAATGGAACATAATCTGATGAATCACTAAGTTGCAACATCATTTTGTTTTGGGATATAAAGGCTAACCCGAGTTGGGCCAATTGTTGCAGGTGCGCATTCAGTTGGGTCAAGGTTCGGGCTATGACGTGGAAAAGAACATGCTCAGGGATGAGGGTTTTGGTGCTTTGTACATCTGTTAGCCTGCCCTTCTGCTGCTTGCTTTTCAAATATACTAGTGCCAAAGCACCTGCAATCTGTGTTCTGTTTTAAATGAATAAATATTCAAAAGCATTCTGCTTAGATAAGAATGCAACATTACCAGAAATGGATATGGTGCTTACACTCGATGCTTAGTCCGAAGTCGACTAATATTTTTTAGCTTGGGTACAGGTATTGTAGCAGCTTCAGGTGGTACAGCCACTAAAGCCTTTGATATTGTCAATGCATCTACACCTTCTGAACATTGGATGCTGTTGTCATACAGATTATATTGTGCTTCCCAGTCATCATAATTCAAATTGATAGTGGGTATTTCGTCATCCTCTATAGCAGGTGATTCAAGAACTGGAATTTCTGAGCTGTCTACATACTCATGTTTTGGTGTTGTGGGCTCTTCAATTATTGGTTCATAGTTTTGTAACTGAAAATCTGATGCTAAAAACTCCTGCAGAATTCTGGAATCTGGTGTCATTTGTTTCTCTTGATTGGGTTCCAGAGCTAGCATGTTGCTTAGGAGATCTAAATTTTGTTGATATGGCAGATTGAATCCAAGTTTTGTTTAGAAGGCAGATTCAATGGAGAAATTTGCTGTGATGAAAATTCATCATGTGGAGCTGGAAGGGCAGGATTTGCACTGCAGGGAGACACTAAAAGAAATTCAGTATTTGAAGCAACTGAATTATATTTCAAACCTGAACTCCAGTGCTTTGATACGATAACAGGAAATTCAATATTTGAAGCATTTGAGTGCTGAAATTTACCTTATGTTGTAGTTGAATACATTGTTGTAGGAATGGCCAATTACTATTAAGCTTATTGTATTTTCTATTATCCTTATGACTGTTAGTTTATCACGATAAATAGAAAAACCAGATCATAGAGATGTCATAAACATCGACAAGTTGTATTGCTAGGAGAATTTGATGTCTTCAGTAATACAGGATTGCATAGTTTGCTATGCAATTGTTAAAGGCCAAAGGTAGCAGAGGAACATGAATGAGTGTCATGAAATAATCCCCTACAGCCCTCAGCGTTTTATGTGCATCGTGATGCTACTTAATTGTATTCAAATTAGTGACTAATGCTATGTTTCATTCTAAGTTGGCGGTTGTCACAGTAAAACCTGGAAGATGAGTTTGATTTTAGGAATGCTGTTTTTGAAATTTTAGTTCTGCATTCCATGGTTGTCACAAATTTGTGTCTTGTGGTGCCTTGTAATTAGGGTCTTCATGGGCTACTGTGGTGAAGGAAAGAGAGGGTCTGTTTTGTCCATCCGATTTATATCTTGAAGGAAGTGATCAGCATAGAGGCTGGTTCCAGAGCTCGTTGTTAACTAGCATTGCAACTACAGGTGGGAATAATTTGACCTTACCCTTCTTTTGATGATTTCATTAACAGATTGAGTTGGCAACTTGGCATTGCTTAGTATATGAAATGTTAGATTGATCTGTGGTTGATATGGATTACAATATGAGGATCAAAAGCTCTTCAATTGGCATGTTTAATTAAATAAGAATGATCAGCATGATTTGTTGTGTATGCCATGAGATCAATTGCCCAGGAAGTCTTTTAATTAAACTTGAAGACAATCAAAGTAGAGTCCTTTGAAATGAGTTGGTTTTTTGGCACAAATACACAATCATCAGTTTCTTTTTGTCTATAGTATTAAACAATTTTTAAGGTCATGAAACATGATAGTTCCTTGCAAGCCTTAACCTATTAAAGTGACTGTTAAGTGACATTTGTTTATTGCATAAAGTAAATTTAAATATGATGGTCTTCTTAGGTTAAATGTTTAGTAGCATATCAATGATGAATTATATGATTTTTTTGCTTATTTATGTTCTTACCTGATTTGTTATATGTTTACAGCCAGAGAGTGCTATTGTGTACAAGGATCTTCCAATGATCGACAAACATGCTCTTTTTCAACTAGCTAATGTGATCAACAGTGTCAGGGAGAGCTTTGATAGCTATCAGTTCTATAAAATTTTCCAGGTACTATTTCTCAGATGCTTCTGAATAGAGCAATGTTTGGCAAATATTGATTGGAAGTCAGTTGTTGAGCCAATAAAATAGGTTTTGCCAGTAAATACACAAACTTTTATGAAGGCTTTTTTAACTGCTTGTCAGTGTTAGAACGAAGTTGCAACAGTGAGGTATTTGTCAGGTTTCAACCTGATGGACCAACCATAAATTCATCATTTATTTCTGAATTTTACAATATTTTTGAAGCTTCCCTATTCTGCCACACTTCCAAAATGTGACAAACAACAGAATAGAGATCAGACCAATTTAAACCCAGATCTTGAAGAACTTTGTGTTCTACAATACCCCAATTATGAACCCCACTAACGTCAATCTATTGCTGAAAGAGATCAGCCATTCCATGCTCTTCTGTGACTCCCTCATTCACATTTATAACACTTTGTACCACATGATATACCCATGATTCTAAATAGCCTGTTCCTGTTTTTAAATCTTCTCTCCAACAAACCAAAGCCCAAGTTCAGTTTTTAAAGCAGCAGTAAGGATATGATAGCTGGTCTAGTTAAAGAGAACCCCAAAAGTATTTGCCAATCCAGACTCTGGCTTTAGCGTGCATGCGCTTGGGTTGATGTGATAGCATACTCCCATTCAGGTCATAGGATAACTGAATTGTGCTAGCATTTTACTCAGACCATAGTGTGATTGGATTTTCATAAAAATTATACCAGAAAAAAATCTAGGAAATCTTCATACAGACATCAAGATACCTTCTTGTCAATCAAAGAACTGAACAATAGTAATCTATACCTTTTTGAATTAATACACTACATTTTTTTCTGTTGAAGAATATATACACTTTTCCTCATCATCGGATCCACATAAAGATCCAGTGCTCCCTATACATCAAAGTCGAGAATGTCATGAAATGACAAAGCAATATTAGATTGTGTTTATACCAATTGTGGTTCATTATTGGTCTTTTCTGAGCATTTTTTTGGTTTTACCATTGTTTCGACGTAGAGCTAGTGGTGCACCTACTGATTTTATGCTCACTCTGTGATGAATTTCCCATGGTCAGCAAACAAGATAGACTATTGTGCACCTCAGACCTTTCGAGCTGAGAAACGCTTCCTATATTGAGTTCTGTGGATACACGTGTGGACATAGCGACTGGTTCTTGGTGTTTCACATTATCTAAGAACAATCTAGATTGGATGTTGTTCTGATGTATATCTAAGAAACTCATCCCATAAATAGTATCATGCCTGGCTCCTTGCATGCCTGCAGGTACATTTTCTGAAACACTGTGCCAAGGGTTTATCTGCCCTAGCACATTATTGGTGAGAGTAGCCATTTGGAGTCCCATGATCCCCCTTTGGCCCTCAAGATGAAACTCCGGAGGTTGAGTAACTCGGAGCTTCTTCTTTGGAAGCATAAAGGTTGTCATTTGGATGGCAGGCATGTTGGAAACAACCTCTACCATCCAAGGGCTTACTCTTTTGACACTTTGTAACAACTCTGGCTCATCCCACGTTACCTATTGCACAAAATTCCCAGCAATGATATTCAAAAATTTTCCAGTGCTACTCCGTCATTTGATCTGTTCAGATCCAATCTTCACATTCATCTACTCTGGCTTCTAACTAAGAACTGGTGAAAGAAAAGCTTTAAATGTTCTTTAAAAAAGTGTTCTTATGCGTCAATTATAAATAAGCCCATAATGGGTTAGCTTCTTTACATATGTTATAACTCATAGTTTACACCATACCAAATCCAAAACACCATTGATTACTGGCAAGCTTTACAGATCACATCTAGAGGGTAGTTTTCAGGTCAATTGTAATCTAATACAAATCATAATTGACAACTGGGTTAAAAGATTCAAGTAGCCTCTACTAGGTCCTGTCTATTCCTTCAGAGACCAAATAGACAGGTTCTCTTCATCATCAAAGCGACGACAATGACATTGTACATCAAACACATCATAATGTAGAAAATAGTACTTTCAGTGATTATACCATCCAGTTAAAATGGATTCCCTTGTTACCTTTATTCTTCATTATCTCATCAGGTAACAGTGAAGTATATGTACATAAAAAAAATTGAGGTACTGTCTGATTGTTAAGAAACAGAGGTAACTTGGAATTTTTGGGTAAAGCTCCTATCTCCAGTCTTCAAAGTGTGCAACATTTGGTTGCTCCAGACTCCAGAGAATCAAGTATTGAATCTTAGTTTTTGTAGAGTACACGATATTTTTGTAATGCAATCAGAATGCCTACCCTCTAGTACAGTAAACAGCATTAATATATTCAATTCGACTGTATTGCTAAAAAATTCTTGAAGTTTCTTCTATCTCGAAAGAAAGGTAACCATAGTATGGTTGTTGAGAAGGTGCCTGCACAAAGTTTTGGAAGAACTGGCTACTTATTCAGCATTAGTAGAAGTTCAAGCAAGGCACAAACATGCCAAGCTATCTACCATGAGAATCTTATAAATCCCTGGAATGTGGAATATGATGTTGGAGTCATTAATCTTTATTTTTTCCTTGATTGGAATGGCTTGATCTGGTACCAAATTTCAAAGCAATAGAGACATTATATCAATTGTTTATTTCATGTAGCAGAATATCTATCTGCTCATGATTCAAAGCGCATATCAATGGTTTTAACATTTTATGGGTTCTCAGCTAATGTGTAAAGAGGACACCCAATATGAATGATGGAAATGATAAGATCAACAATACAGAATACAGCACACAAACAGACAGGTCTCAAACAGGAATTCCCTCCATTTCTTTCCGTTGATGTCCTCAAACATTCCCTAATTTGCCTCTAATAACGAATCTAAGAAAATACTGCTACTAGCCCTCATTGAGTAAAGAGATTAATAAACCTAGATCTCTCATCTGACTTTTCTGACCTCCTCTTCTTCCATTTAACCTAGCTTGGCATTGGTAGCCATCTCCATGTCAGGACCCTGCACTAATGCATACTGTCAATGGTTATCATTTTACTCTAGAAAGCTTTTGGTAACCAACAATTTTATATGAATGCTTGTATGCTAACATTGTGGTGAATAAATGGATGAAACTCCTCTCACTAAAACCTAAACATGATCTGTAAACAACCCTGGTAATACAATGGCGCTGCAGCCTGCCAATAGTATGCAAAGTGCACTTATTCTGCTCATAGCATCTATGATCTACTATTAATATTTAAATCCAAAAGACCTTTCGAGCACTTGTGATCTTATTTCTGAATGATTAATTGAATAAACGAACACACTACCTACTCAATGTTTTTAACTCCTGAGGACTATGCCATAAACAGAACTCTCCCAACTGCTGTACAACATCTGCAATGTACGTAGACAGGTTAGCTCATCCAGGTATATACAAAAAATATTCTTCTTAGAGCAAACTCTATAAGAAGATCAAATCAATGATTGAGGTATAATACCAATTTCATAAACATGTACATGAAATCCTCAATAAATGCAAAATCATATCAGGAATTATGTAAACTACAAACATGTCCTGTCTCAAACTTATATGATGTAAAATTAAAATACCAAGACAGGATTTTAAGAAAACATTCCTCACCTTGAAGTATAGTAGGTGTGGTCTCAAATTCCTACCACATGGTTTGATTAGAAGAAAGATCAACATTAAGAAATTTGGCAGCAAGGAATGCTGCTCCAGCTGCAATATGTTGTGGCTTGAACTGAAGACACAGAGAGCTCCGAAGCCTGCAAAGCTTTCAAATAATTTTAATTGGAGAGTCTAAAACCCGGAATACAAAACAGAGCAAATTCAATGAATTTAAAATGAAGCATTAAACGTTAGCATGCAGAAATATCCTTGCATGCATCCTAGAAAAATACTTCAAATAAATTCATTCAACCCTCCTGCCTCTGAAAAATGTCACAATTGTAAATGACATTCAGAATAAAGTTCTGCATACAAAGCATAGAGGAGCCAGCCCTCTACAATATGATTGAATACTTACTTCCATACTAACCAACAATTCAAAGAAAATTAGCTTCTACATATACAAAGATTACCTACAAACCATCAAATAAAAAACAATACATTGATGAGCCAAACAGGCACTAGTACAGGATAAGCAAAACAATCACTAGAACATGCATGTCTCATAAAGCTT
>LPNX010987135.1:87721-176112 GCA_001517045.1 Pseudotsuga menziesii
AATCCATTCTTCAAATGTTGCAATCCCACCAATCCGGAAACACTGAAATCTCGAAAATTGTTAAGTCTGCTAAATTCTGAATGGGATATGTAATTTTAATCTCTTCATATGTAGTTCACTACATATTCTATGACATGTGACTACCATATAGCCCACTGAATACCCATCACTACATATAACTGTTGGTGGAAAATTCCATGACATTATAATCTGTGACAAAATATCAAAAAAGTTTAAATGTTAAACATGATAATCGCTTCACTGCCTATACTTGTAAGACAAAATTCCATTTGAATTGGTGACTACATTGACTGTACACAACATTACCAGAATCATTGTGATCCTTCATTACTTGACCTTTCTTGAGAGCCTCTTTTGGATTACAGTTTAGGTTCTTAGTTCATCCAAATAAGAACTTTCTTCCATCGAGAATAAAGGAAGATGGCCTTTACAGATCTGTGTGAAGTGATATAGCAGCTACGTGTTTGGTGACTACAAGTGGAAGTGGCAACACCATAAACAATTCCTTATGGCATCAAATAGGATAAGATAATTTTATTAACATCCGACAAATGACCAAAAAGATAGGCCAATGGAACTAGGAAATCCATTCAATGATACTACGTTATAGGAGTGCCGTAGGTACTCCCAAACATGTTTATAAGAACTGGCTATTTCGAAATAGTATCGCCCAGTCCAGGCTGGTTTGGTCGAAACCTCATCCTCTGAGCTGGTTTTGGACCGATTTGGGCTCTGAAATCAAGCAACTACTAGTGGAGGAATCTCTTGAGGAATATTCACAGACCCTGCCACTTTTATCTCCTTTGGAGACCCTACAATAGCTTCAAACTTGCACCAGCTAATTCGAGATGAACTTGGGCAGCAGACAGCGTTGGAAATTGAAAGCCATGCTGGGCCTCGTATTCTTCTTTTAATTAGAAATAATTCTAGAGCACTAGAATGGGTACCAAACAGAACAGAGAAATGATTTCCTTTCAAATCAGTTGGAAGAGGTGGGTCCTTAAAAGGATAGCTCAATTTCAAGACATGACATTCTCCAGTTGGTACATCAGATCGCTCAAATGCATAGTTGCGCTTGACCGGTACCATACTGAAATTAGTCACATTCAGATCCATTAATTTTTGTGAGAGTTCTTGCTTTAGGCCTGATGCCATCTCCTGCAATTTTTTCCGCAAAATAGATTGTCCAACTACACCATCTTTTGCAGCTTGCTCAAGCTCTGCAATCACTTTATCTGGGAAGACTGAAGGAGTTGGTACAACAAAAAGACACAGTTGCATGTTTTGTACCACCACACAATAGCTAGCATATGAGTTTCTGAATTTCACCTTGCCAAATAGATATATTGTACCAGGATGAGCTCCATAAGCTTCCTCATATGCATCAATAAGGTAAAAAAGCAAATCTCCATCTGACTCCAATGGTAGATCATTCACATCTTCAGAAGTTAAATGGTCATCAGTCTCTCCAACTTTTGCCACTTTTTCATCTCCACCCTGCCACACTGCTTGCCAGTCGGCAGTTGCTTTGGCAGATGAATTTTCACAGCCAATTAGAGCATTCAATACACATTTCTCCTTATCATCCTTCTCAACCTTTACTTCCAACTCACCATCAGTTGAAATTGCCTCACCATTGTCAGATAGCATAACCTTGGGCTTTAAGTCATCCTCCTTGCAGCTTGGATCTTCAGCAAGATTAATTGGAAATTGAACAGAAGCACACTCTTTTGATATGGTAACTGTTCTCTTTAGAAATGGTCAAGTTTGAACCTTTATGCTATCATTTGTCCTCAATTACTGTATCTGTTAAATGTCCATGCCATTTCAATATGCATTATGATAATTGAAGAGGAAACAAAGGATTTAGCACAAGAAAAACTAAAGAAGAATTGTAGCAGAATGTTAAAATACTTGCTAGCATCCCTGCTACAAAATTGTGCCACATTGTTTCCCTTTGTGCGGGTGTGGGTGTTAAAAGTTTAGACAACAAAGATATGTTTTTGAGTTGAAAACTGTGCCACTCAAAGCCTACCTAATTTATGGCAAATTCCCTAGTAGTATAAAAAATTGCAAGGAAAAGGAAACGTGGTCATAATATCTCTGTGAATATTTTTGTATTTTGTGTTATGACCTCGAAATTTTGACATACTTATGTGAGTCTTCCTGCCATGGTATTAATTCCCTGAGAATGTGAAGGTCAAATTTTCAGGTCTTTCTGCTGAATATCAGTGATGATGTGGATGGAATTTTGTGATGACGTGCAATTTATAAACTACAGTCTCTTCATTTTATTTGTTCTGTTATCATCATGCATCTGAAATTGCATATAATTTGATTTTAACAATTTGCTTTTGATGAACGTCAAATTTTCAGGTCTTTCTGCTGAATATCAGTGATGATGTGGATGGAATTTTGTGATGACGTGCAATTTATAAACTACAGTCTCTTCATTTTATTTGTTCTGTTATCATCATGCATCTGAAATTTGCATATAATTTGATTTTAACAATTTGCTTCTCCACCCTGAATTTTTTGGCTTAAAGCATATGCCTTATGTGCAGCCCACAGAGGTATAGAAAGCGATCATAGAAAAAAGCAATCATTGTGCTATAGCACTCCACCCTTGGGAAAATCCTGAAAGAGGCCATGGCCAAAATGCATGGAATGTGACCCATGGTAATACAATAGACCAAAAGGTGGGATCATCACCAAGGGTCAAGCTTGGAAGAAGCCATTAGTTTATGAAACTGTTACCAACATGAAAGCAAATGTAGTCGTAGGGTCAAGATTGATCCAACAAAGTGATTTACTAGTAAAAGTAAAACTCTATATGTATTGTACTAAAAGTCTCGAGGGTAATCTGAAAAGGATAGATCTGGTGTGCGAAGTTTAGGACTGACTACTAGACAACCATGGGGCACAACAAAGAGTCATTTTCAATTAATGCACATGTGATGCCATCAACGTGATAAGCTCAACTACCACATCCCTTCGCAATTAATGCATTGAAACAACATTACTTTGAAGTCGTGAGTGAGTGTATTTGTGCACATTGATCTCCAGTGAAACTTCGTGTGCACGAGAGAAGGAAAGAAAGATAGGGAGGGCACGGAATAAGCATTGTGAGCTCTGCAATGTGGCAAGTCCGGTCTAAAAAAACCAGTTGGACATCCAAAGCGGCTAGTAGTAAAGGCAATCTGTCATACCATTAATACCATTGATGATTATAAATGGTACAGGGAAATCAGAAAGAATAAGAAATTAGCAAAAAAAAAATTTAATTTTTTTTTAAAAATTTCACCAAGCGTCGCTTAAGCGATGGTTTTAAATGTCGCATTTCCGACGCATATTATAGATAACCGTCGCTTATCCGACGGTGAGATCTGTCGCTTTTTCGACGCGTCTTTTAATATTCGTCACTGATCCGACGGTTCCTTGTGTCACTTTTCCGACACCTATTCTCAATATCCATCGCATATTCGACGGTACTTCTGTCGCTTAACCGACGACAGGGAGGTTATTTTCTTAAAAAAATTTCACTACCGTCGAAGATATGCCGTCGCTTATCCGACGCTTTAAATTTAACCGACGGTTACTTAGGTGTCGCTTAACCGACGGTTATTTAGGTGTCGGAAAACCGACGACAAGTTTCCGACGCTTAAAAAAAAATCAAAGTGTCGTACATGCGACAGGAAAGTGTCGAAAATCCGACATGACGGCTGTCGGATTTTTGGTCAAAATGTAGTAGTGCTAGTTTCTAACAGTTGTTTACAGGTTATCGGAAACAGAACCCTAACCCATTGTTTACAGAGGGGTTCTCCATCATTTCTCTTCTTTTTGTTCTTTACTTTATTTCTATCTAGTTTTATTTCTACTTTCTTTTCAGCATTTTTACAAGCAGGAACCTACCCTTGTGTCCTATAGACAGAAGGGAGCCATTACTTCCCCTGTAGCAAGGAGAAATCCCTGCTACAGGTGGGGTCTCTTCTTTCCTTCAATTTTGGTTGTGTAAGGCACACATGTGATTTAAAAGATCTATCTATCTTGTTTCGTCATACTAGGAGAATCTCCCACCCTTGTCTTATGAGGTTTGTATTTGTGATATGATGAGAACTAAATCTTACACAAAACCTTATTTAAACCAATTCTGGTCTATATACCTCACCAGCGTAGATCCAAATCCTAGGCTCTATCAAGCACCGAGATGGATCAAATCTCTCCAGGTGCAAACCTCTTCTTAGGTATCCATTGATTTGATTCAAACCAAAAGACACATCTTTTTATTTAAGGCACACATATAATTTTATTATTATTAATATTTAATATTATTTATGGCCGACATATAATATTTTTTATTATTTTTTATTTTGTTAGGAACGAACAATGCATCATTTCCCCACACATGGTTTTAAAACCATATGCAATGCCCTCCTACAATGATGGGTTGTTTAGGAGGCCTTGCACATGGTCTCAAAACCATTTGCAAGGCCCTCCTAAACCATGTACAATAAAACCATGGGTTGTTTCGGAAGCCTTGCACATGGTTTAAAAACCATGCGCAAAGCCTCCTAAACCATGTACAATAAAACCATGAGTTGTTTAGAATTCCTTGCACATGGTTTTAAAACCATGTGCAAGGCCAACATTTTTTTGCGGATAATTCAATTTTGTGTTTTTCCTTGACCCACATAATTTTTTTACGGATAATTAAATATCTACTTTTTTGCCGACATGTTAGAAACATTACATCACGTTAGAAGATCTCTCCCATAATATTCACTATCACTCTTATTTTTTGCCGGCATGTTACACATGTTACTAACATTACATCACGTTACAACATCTCCCCCATACTGGGCTGTAGAGCGCCTCTCGGCGCAATGAGGTTTGTATTTGTGATATGACGAGAACTAAACCTTACACCAACCAATTTTAGTCTATAGGTAAAATTATAAAATTATATTAGTAGATCTATCTATCTTGTTTCCTCATTTTATGAAAAGGTTTTTATATGTAATATGATGACAACTAAACCTTACAAAACAAATTGTAGTCTGTACCTCAAAGGTAAAATTATTGTATGTAAGTTTAAGTTTGAATTGATTTCTTTCTTAATCAACACATACCTTTATTTTGTTCTCTGTATAAATTATCAATATTTGTTACAATCATAGTTGCTTGTAAATTATAATAGTGAAGTAATTTTCCATTATTTGCAACTTGCTCAACTTTTGTCTAACATCTATACATCAAATATTCTTTTTTATTTCTCCACTAATTGAAAGTTTCTTGTAAGGGAGTCATTTTATTTATGTAGGTTTCTTAGCTTTCTTTACCAGTAGTTATCTTAATAGTCTTAGGTTTTCCCCCGGAAGACATCATTGAAAAATCATGTATTTTACGTGCTTGTGTGCGTTGATCCTTTGATTGATTTGGTGGAAAGACATGCATTCTTCATGTTGGAAAATAGACAAACATAATAGGTTATTTGGACAGCTGAAAGATGTTGGAGGCTATCTCTCAACTCTTGAGTTCTTCATGGTCCTGAATTTCTAGGTTTGAGGATAACTGATCTAGTTTCAGTCATAGACAATGGACTAGGTATGTTGGGTTCCTTTCACCACTGTCTATTGAGATGGAGCTTTAATTTGAAATAGGGGGAGGCCATGGTATCAATAGAAAAACAAATTACAACGATGCATTTCATTTGGAGAATGCCATTTCTTGTATCTATGTCAAGCCCTTTTGACTAATGATATAGGATTTCAACAACTCGTAAATATGAGAAAACTAAATATTGAGGATAGATGGTTCCCTAAAAATTTCCCTCATGTAATGAACCTTAAATCCCTCTAATTAATGCATAAAAAAAGTTGGCATGCACAAAATGAAAAGGAACAAAAATCTATTCATTGAGTTAACAATGATAGCATTGATCGTCAACATTGCAAAATTACTTTTAAAAAGCTTGATAAGACTAATAAAATACACCAACCTAAGATCACTCTAGTGTGGAGATAATAGTATGTTAATGACATTTTCTATATAACTTTTAATATGTTAGTATCATGTGTAACACCCCCATAATTAATAATTATTATTAATTCTACTGAAAATACTTTATTACTTTTTTTTTTTGACAAAAGAGTCAAGAATAAAACATTTTGTTCTAAAAACAAGTTTATTTAATATTATATGTTGAAGGGGACAAGAGTGGATATAGTTGTTGAAGAGTGTTTACTGACACAAAAGAGGAAAAAGACAAGTGGCAAAAACCACTAAGTGAGAACTCAGGATGCAAGAGGCATCATCCCAAAAAATTAGGTCACAACTCCTAGTTGAGTGCTAAAGAGCAGTATGTTCATAAATGACCAAGTCCTAGGAAAAATACTATAAATTAGTATGTCCATAAGAAGCAGGAGGCTAACACTGGACGGGGATTAAACATCTATGGAATGCAAGAGATGGCACATTGATATTTTTATCTTGTGGTATAACGAATAGGATCGGGGGTTCTAGAGAAAGTAACTTGGCTACTCTAGGAGTTGGTTAGGAGGAACAACATCTCCACTCTTGTTTTCCCGATGTTGGTGCCAGGTTTATACTTTATGTTTTTAATGATCTAGAATATATTTGATCCCTAGATCTCTAGTAGCTTAACTCTAATTTTTTTATTAATTTAAGGTTGTATACTTGTTCTGAATGAAGTGAAATCATTGTTCCTGATCTACACATTAAATTACTATTTTCGACTATATATTCCTAATGGAAATCGTTTTCATAGCTATTTTTTCCTACTCTGTATATTGAAGTTAAATTAGCGACTGGAATTACAATTAATTCCAATTTATGTTTATAAGTATAGATATGCATTACCTTTCTATGTAAGCAAATGAAATCCAGTTACTTAGCATTCATCCAAATTTTCTATACAAATCGATAGTATCCAATTATAATGTTACTATTATATAGATCTATAATGTTTAGCATAAATATAGACAATATTCATTTAAATAATAATAATAGTATAATAATCTATAAATAAATTAAGTTAAAAGTATCATTAGAGGAAATTTCAACTCAAAATGGGCCTTTTAACTCTAATTCAAATTCCATGTCATCATGTGTTAGCCAACGAAATTGCTTTAAATTTGAAATATCGTATAGGTCTTCAACATCTTTTTCAGTTATTTATTTTTTTAGGGTAGTGAGGTGCATCAAAAGTATGTCGAGTGGGTACTCTTTGGATGTGGAATTTAATTCTGCATCCAATGATCTCTCCTAATCAAAGTTTGAGTAAAACCACAGGGATATATGTCGAAAATACAAACAAAAAATTAGTTTTCTTTTCTTCCTCTAAAATTAATAAATATTATTTTATTATTTTAACTATTATTTTATTAATTTTTTTTAGGAGGCCCATTTTGAGTTGAAATTTCCTCTAATTTAAGTATCAACTAGTATCTTGATAGGAACTAGCAATGTTACTATTGTAAGACTAATTAAAATAAGGAAAATAATTATAGGAATTATGGGATCTTTTCCCTTATATTATTTCAGAATGACGAAGAGCAGAAACCTACGAATCACAGATCCTTCTGTTTAAAAGCATCTTCACATTAGGCATTGTATATCAATATTATCAATTCATAATTGTTTTACTTAAACTATCATAGACCCAAAGGCTTAACATCATTTACACCTTATTACAAGGTTGTAAGTCCACATCGTGGATACCCTAGTTTGTACTAGAGGCAAACCCTCATTTTATTGCACCAGATACAGTCAGTATAGAGGTCGCATGATCAAATCCCTCCACGGATTTTAATTAAATTTCTAGATACAAACAAAAGAGTTATTGATGACCACTAGGTCTATCAAAATACTTTTAAATAATACTAAATCAAAAATAAATTAACGGATTGAGGATCATGGTAACATCCACTAGTAGGATTAAATAATAAAAGAACAATTTAAATCAAATCTCCAAACTAACTGATAAATTAGATGTCGTATCTATTATCACACTTGAAACCAATCATCGCAAGTAAGTCCACATTGTGGCTCTCGAGATAAATTACAATAAAAAATAGGCCAATATAATCTCAATGCACTCACATGATAATCTACATTCTAGGGATCGTTGGATCAAATCCCTTTAATAAACAATAAATCATTTTTTACAGTTCTTTGAGATAACACAGATCCGGGCCAAACAATTATTTACAAGTAAATGTTGAAATAAGACTACATCACTGAAGTAAATAAACAGTGTTCAGAGCTAAAAATGTAAGCGTGGGTCAATCTACACACACACTAGAGATCGACAGATCCAGTATCTTAAACAAAAATAATTAAAGTTTGTCATGTCCCCTCCCCTCTCGTCTAGAGGGAGGACACGACTAACTGCTCTGTGTATCAAACCGGGGAATCTAGCCCCATGAACATAATAAAAAAATGCATTGAAAGTAAAAACATATGCAGATGCATAATGCAATAATATACAGTGGAAGATAATCTCATTCAAGCATTCGATATGGTCATAAACAATTCAAAAACAAATACGTTGCAGGATTAAATACAAGAGAGCACTTATCTTGTAAATGAGTTGTCCCCTAACTATCTATGTCGCTGCAATGTTCCACCCAACCATAGGCCAATTGTGCTCATCAATCTCTCATCACAACTGCAACCACCAAGCCGGGCATGATTTACACAAGGAAAAGGGGAACTACAGGCTCACACACATTCAAATACACACTAAGTTCAGCCAAGAAAATCTACAGTTGGGTTTATTAGACTGCTAAGGAAGTGGAAAGGATGAATTGATAAGATAGAGAGATCAACCACAGATCTATGGACAATTGCATACTATATATCTAGCTTGGTGTTTGTGCCAGAAATTGTTTCCAGGCCACAAAGAAACAAGTGAACACAATCTCAAATATTCACTCAAACAAAACTAGGTTTTAGGGTTTTTTGGAAGGTTTTCCTAGTTATAAAGTTTGGTGACTGAAGGGAATACATTCATAAGCCAATCAGGAACTGAATCATAAATAAATAAGAACAGAGATGCATAATATAATCACCATGTACCAATCAGAATATAATCTTAAAGTTCATTCACAACTGACAAGCATTACAAGCAAAGAAACCATAAACCAACAATGAATTTATCACTCATGTAGCTAAACAAACTCAAAATGAAGCTAAAACACAGACTGAAGGGCGATATAGATCATATATTTCATAATTCTGTTCATCAAATACACATGAGAGTTTTAGTACTTAGCTCATAAACAAGTCAAAGACCTCCTTAAGCCAGCCAAAAATCGAACCCTTTTCTCTCTTTCTCATCTACCTAAATATTGTTTCTCAAAAATTTAGTTAGGGTCTAAACCCTAACTGTCTTCAGCCAACTCATTGATGGGATAATGTCAAAAAATAAAGTTTTCCTCAAAAAACATAACAAGTAACTTCCTAACTAAAGTATTTCTAAAGAAAAACATAACAAATAACTGCCTAACTATCAATACTCAAAGGTCTTTGGCAGCTTCTGCCAATAAGGCTATTCCATCCAAATCCTGGGCCTTGTTCCTAGCTCTTTTCTGTTCAGCTTCCATATCTACTATCCTTCTTGAAAGTTCTTCATTCTGCTGCTGTAAGCTACTGATAGTCTGTTTTAATTCTGCACATTGTAAATTTGTGTTTCTCTTCCTTTTAAGGGCCTCCTTGGAGACTGCAGTGAGCTCTTGATAATGATCATTTACTTCTTGCAAGTCCTCCCTGAGTCTTCTGTTAACTAGGATTAAACCATCATTGGTTTCTTGCATGTATTCCATTTGATGCTTATATTGTTTGATGGTTCTTTGCAGGTTCTCCTTTTCTGAGTCAAAGGCCTTGCCTACTACTTCATTCTGTTGCTCGCTAGGTAGCCATGGGATGTTCAATTTCCTGAAAATGTCTTCATCCTCTAGCAACAGTTCTGAACATACACCCTGAACACTAGGGTTTTCCTGATTAACTATTTCAGTTGGTGCAATTTCATCAGTCAAAAGCTTGTCTTCAGAATAAGAAACTTCAGTTTCCTTTCTCTATTGTTCCTTCAACATTTCACCTCTTAATTCCAAAAATACAGTTGATAGTTTAGTCTCGATGAGACTAGACTCTTCTGCTGAATTTAATGCTTTCTTTCCTTTGCAATCATCTTTGCTAGACTCTATCTTTTCATTTGAAGAAGAAGTATCAAGCATGGTTACTTCTTGTATATTTAGCTTAGGGTTTAGCAGCTTTTTCATATTCAACCTTAGTTTATTTTTAGGTCTTGTCTTAGGCCTCCAACCTGGGGCAAACTCTCCCAGCATCTTCAACGTTCTTCCTTGATGTCTAACTATGGCAAACTCCATGGCTCTAACCTTGATCTTCTTTTTCTTTGGCCTCACTGTCTTATCTTCTTGACTGGAGAATTCCCTGTATGTACCAACCCTAGTTTTAGATTTGACTGTCAACTCATCTCCCTCTAGCAAATATCCTTCATCTTTAGATAAAATAGTAATAGGGCTTCTCTGTTGGACCTTGGCATCCTCTTCCTCCACTGCAACCTTTTCTGTGACAACAGTTTTCTCATTCATGAGAGCTTCTGCAGGTGCCCTATTTTGCACAGGATGATCTTCCTTTTTTATAAATAGAAAACCTTTACCTTTACTGTCAGCTAAAAGCTGCTGAGGTTCATAATCTTCCTTTGAAGGTTCTGTCACCTTTTCAAGTTTAACATCTTTTTTATCTTCAAACTTGACCTTTTTACCTAGTTTCCTAATTAGGGTTTGCCCCCTGTCCACATGTTTTTTGGTTGGCTCTTCCTGCTTAATTTGGAAACCAGACCAAAAGAGAAAATAGTCCCATGTCTTCCCTTCTCTTTGCAGAGCAGTGTTGATAATTAGCTTGATTAATCCATGATGGAAAATGGACTATGTAGTGTGATCATGATGCTCCTTGACCCTACTTGACATCTTCTACAAACTTTTAAACAAAAAGAAAGGAAGACTCATCCTTGATTCACCAACAAGGTGCTGTAGAAACCTAAAATGATATTTAAAAACATAAGCATATCTCCCTTCACAAGTAATATAGCTTTGAAGGACTTTAATTGGCTCTACCCATTCATCTCTGAAATTCTGGATTAGTACTCCTTTGCTCCAGTCTAGAATAATGCCAGGTAAAAGATACCTTTGGGCATTGAAGGTGAATGGCAACTTTTTGAACCACATTTCTCCTTCATTTCTGACTCCTATTGCTTCAGCAACTAACTCCATAGTCAACTTAAACTTCAGAGTATTAAATGCTATCATGTCTTGGTTATAACCTTGGGCAAATTTATAAGAGACCTCGGTGTTGTAGCCATCAATATTCCTGAAGAAATCTAACCATCCAGCATTTTGAAAAAGCTCTGCACAACCTGGAAACTGGTCAACCCAATTCAACGCAGTGGGCTCAGCCCTGTTGGTCTTCCCACTTTTTCCCATCTGCTTTCAATGACTGAATTCGGTGTAATTTAAAGCCCTATTAATGACCTAACAGCTCTTTTTCCCTCGATCTTTTAAATTTTTGACAGTCTGTTCTATTTTGAATGCAGGAAATATTTTACACTGATATTAGGTGGTTTAGGTCAACAGAGTACCCAAAATCCTCTCACAAAGTTGCTACTAAATTTAACTATCTTCCAAAATGTTCATTTAGATGCAAGACCATCTTTAGAATGCCTGGAAACATCTGTGTGTTGTGATTCTGCACAAATAACACCCTTGGCTCATTCCAATGCTACTAATGAGCTATCTCTTTGCAATAGGGATTCTGCATTAGAACTCTCAATTGCTCACTTCTTAGATTCAAATTGTGACTGTTTAACTAGGGGCTGAGATGATATGAGAGCAGTCTTATATGTGCTAACTTTTCTGCTTCAACTTGCATTCAGCACAAAAACAATCAGCCTCTAGCACCTACCCAGAAAAGATCTACATGCAATTGACATGCTCAGCTAACTCGTTGCATTGATTACAGGTAACAAGTGAATCTGTGGAACCGTGGTCTCCATAAACAATACAGACCTTCACCCTACCAAATTTGTTGGTCTTGACAGGGAAATTATTCAAGGTAACTGTTGCTTTTTTAACTTATCACTTGCCCAAACATCTAAAACCTTTTTTAAACTGATATCTGATCGTAGGGAGATTGGTAACAGCATGAATTAAAGCTTTCTTTAATCAATTTAAACATAACTAGCCTTAATGAAAAACCCCCAATTTGGCAGCCTTAATCACTAATTCTATTTTGAATGAGGTTTTAATGTTAAACTTTGATCATGGCACTATTTGTGAACCAATTAATCCACATAATGTCCTATAGAACCCTTCAAAACCATAAGAAGAACAAACCTAATGAAAACCTAAAGCAAAAATCAAAATTTCACTTAAAACCAAAAATTTTCTAAAGTAAGCAAATAAGCAAACTTAAAGTAAAAATCACAAGCAAAATATAAACTAAAGAAAACAAGTTCATGACTTAACACTTGGCATCCACAATACCTACACACCCAACAAAAGGAAGTATCCCCTTCACTGCTACATAGTCCCTCAGGCCATACCTTCCCTTCTAGTGTTCCCTCAGGTGTGGATAGAAGATTAGCCAACCCCTCTTTATATTTCCATGAGGTTCCTCTCTTCAATAGGTTTATCAATCTAATTCTAGGCCTCTTACACTCCTAAGTATTACAGACCAAAACAAGGGTGCACATAACAGCGAAATACAAATGATGGGCATGAAGGAAACAATTTTGGCAACCAAAAATGAAATTGAAGATGGGGAAATCAACCTTGGTAGAGCAAATTCGATTTTCAGAAAACGTTCCTAGGAATTATCAGGGTTAAAATGACCTCCCTAAACACCCAAATCATGAATCTCCCCTCCCAACCACTGCGCAATACAAAAATGAGTTTCCAGCTTGGAGAAAATGAGGGAAATTGCACGAAAATGTGAGGAAATGCACAACTTGCTCTTGCTGCATGAGAAAATGAAAAGCATGAGTGAGGAATGGAATGGGCATGCATATCTGGGTATTTACTTTCCCAATAAGAAAAAACACGATTTTCCAGATTGATGTCTTGCCCCAATATGAAATTGACTTCCATACTCTTCCATTCCCAATGCATTAACTGCCTCAACCAACTTTTGGAAGAAACAAAATGATTGGGTGCATAAGACAAAAAGGGTAGTTGAGATTTTATGGTTTCTCTCATTAACATTTGGCTTTACACTATTGACTCAAGGGTTTGCATAATCCCCCCCTTTTTCCTTGTGAAATCATGCCCCCATCTCTTGTTGCATTATATAGCTAGTTGTGGGTATTTTATTTCATTGCATTTTTACATGATTTCTCAAAATATATTGTGCATGGCTAGCACGATAACCATATGCATATTTTTTAATTGTCAATACATTAAACGCTAAATCGATGGTGGTGCCTTGTCCTTGAGATCCTCACCATGATTAAATAACGATATTTACATCATTTACAATTTTAATGCAATGCGGTCAAAATCGAGATATTACATTCTCCTCCCCCTTACATTAGTATTGTCCTCAGTGCTCTTCAAAATTGAACAAAAATGGATTTTCCACTCTCATGGCATCCTCCAGCTCACATGTAGCCTCATTGGGACTATAGTTCTTCCATTGCACCTTTACATGTCCAACGACTTGGTTCCGGAGCCCTGTTTCCTTCTTGTCTATGATGCGCAATGGATCGGTTTGGAACTATCCCTAGGGTTCTACCTAGATCACATCCCAATTAATCGCATGGTTATGATCATGTACATATTTCTTAAGAAAAGAGACATGAAAAGCAATATGATATCTAGTGATAGTAGGAAATGCAAGTCTATATGCAACTTGCCCGATTCTTTCAAGCACTTCAAATGGCCCACAACATCTAGGTGATAGCTTGGCACAACTGCCAAGATTCAAGGAACTCTTACTTGGCCTCACTCTAAGATAAACATGATCCCCAACACTGAACTCCCTATGCACTCGATTCTTATCTGCATAGCTCTTTTGTCTATCTTGGGCTTCTTTCAAGTTATGCCTGATATTTGCAGCCTCTTGTTCCATTTCCTTAAGAAATTCTGGACCAAGCACAATTCTATTCACTCGATTATCCCAAGTCACTGGTGTCCTACATATTCTTCCATATAAATCCTCATATGGACTCATTCCCAGTGATGCTTGCTGCCCGTTATTATATGCAAAATCTACCAAGTGTAAATAATCCTCCCACTTTGATGGTGTGTCCATTACATACATGTGAAGTATGTCTTCAAGCATCTAATTTACTCTCTCTGTTTGTCTATCAGTTTGAGGATGGTAGGTGATGTTGAATTTCATCTTTGTACCCAAATATGCAAAAAGACCCTTCCAAAAATTTGAAGTAAACTTGGTATCCTTGTCAAAAATTATTGCCTTAGGAAATCCATGCAATCTGAAAAATTTCCTTCATGAAAATCTTTACAATGGCATCGTCTTTGTATGTGAACTTGACCGGTATAGAATGTGATTCCTTTGTTAACTTGTCCACCACAACCATGATGGAATCATGTTGTCTCATATTCATTGGCAATCCTGTATTAAAATCCATGGAAATGACTTCCCATTTCCATTTTGGAATTCAAAAAGGTTACAATAAACCTATTGGGTGTTGATGTTTAACTTTTTCCAACTGACATTTCATGCACTTAGAAATTTACTCAGCAATGTCCTTTTTCATTCCCAGCCAAAAATACTACTTTATGGCTATAGCAATTGTTTTCTGATATTCTAGGTGACCAGAATATGGAGCTTGATGGATTTCATCCATAAGAATCCTCCTCAATTCTGCCACATTTGGAATATAAATTCTACTCTTATAAGTAAGAATTTTGTCTCCTTCCAATTTATATCCTTTGTACTTCTTTTCAAGGTTTTGTTCATACAACTTGTCCTTTATCTGCACGTACACATCATCCTAGACAATATGGTTAATAATATGTTGTCTCAAATCTAGTTGGAAAGTAATAAGAGATGCCACATGCATTTCATGTACCCTCTTGCTGAGTGCATTAGCCACCTTGTTTTCTTTTCCTTTTATGTGTTTGATTTCAAAATTAAATTCACACAAAAATTCCAACCATCTAGCTTGCCTAGCATTTAAAGTTGGTTGACTAAACAAGTATTTCAGACCACAATGGTCTGTCCTCGACTCAAATTTCTTTCCCATTAAGTAATGCCTCCACATATTTAGAGCATGTACTATGGATGAAAGATCTAAATCACGAGTAGCATAGTTCTTCTCATTCTCCTTCAAGTTTCTTGATTCATAGCATACCATGTGGTTGTCTTGCATAAGAACTCCTCAAAGTCCTTGATTGCATGCATCTATGCACACCATAAAGTATTTTTCTTGGTCTACAATATTCAAAATTGGTGCACTCGTAAGAATATTCTTGAACCGTAGAAAGCTTTTTCACATATTGTTTTCCATTCAAACTGTATCCCCTTCTTTTGTAAGGAAGTGATTGAATGTGCGACCTTGGAGAATCCTTCAATGAACCTCCTGTAGTACCCAGCAAGTCCCATAAAAGATCTCACATACGTCACATTTATTGGATTTGGCCAATTCATAATGGCCTCAATCTTCTCAAGGTCCACACATATTCCTTCGTCTGAGATAATGTGACCCAAATAATGAATTTTATCTTTGTAAAAGTCACATTTTCTCAACTTTGCATACAACTTATGCTCCCTTAGCATTTGCAATGCCATTCTCAAATGTTCTTCATGCTCTTCTTCATTCTTAAAATAACTAATAATGTCATCTAGGAAGACAAAAACAAACTTGTCCATATACTTGCTAAAAACACTATTCATGAGACACATGAATGTAGCTGATGCATTTGTGAGACCAAATGGTACCACCACAAACTTATAGTGCCCATACCTTGTTCTAAACATTGTCTTCTGAATATCTTCCTCTTTGATTCTTACCTGATGGTAACCAGACCTCAAGTCCATTTTTGAAAATACCTTTGCTCCTCTCATTTGATCAAAAAGGTCATCAATTCGAGTTTCATGTCCCCTCCTGTCCACGAGAGAGAGAGCGTAACCATTTATGCTACCTAATTGATGTAGGAGCATGTAGCTCAAAGTTCACTCTATTCAAGTCAGTGTATAAATTCTCTTCACCGCCCAATCACAGAGAAATCCATCCTATCAGTGATCAATTCGACGATCTATGAAGAAAGATCTCAGAGGAGATTGAGCAGCAGAGAAAGATCATGACGAAAATCGATGGATAAAATATGTTCCACATCTGGAAACAAATCAATGGCTGAGAATCAACTCGCAAGAATCAACAGTGCATAAATCTTGAGTTTGCGGAATCAAGGAATATGGAAAATTTGATCCTGCATACCGCATCCCACATGTAGAATAGACCATTGCGGAAATTAGTTGCAGAAATTGAAATTGTGAAGCTGCATCTCACATCCTGCAAGTTGCGGAAGGAAATCAGTGGAGAACATAATTTTCAGAAGGGCGTTTTTGCATCCCGCAAGTTGCGAAAGGAACATTTCTGTCAGGAATTTCGACCTATTAACCGAAGTCTTGGACAAATTTGGTCATTCAGGCCATCACCAATCTGAGCAAGCTAAGCCCATAACGTAACTTAAAAATGCATTGAAAGAAAACATACACAGATGCATACAATTGCAATTATACAGTGGAAGCAATTCATCAATTCAACACATTAGGCATGTTCATCATATTTCATTAAGCAAATACAAATGTAAAGATTAACATAGACAAGAATACTTATCTTGAAAGAAGTTTGTCCCGCAACCAGCTATGTCACTACAACATTCCACCCAACCATAAGCCAGTGCACTTATCAATCTCAAGTAGCACTGCCACCCTTGAGCTGGGCATGATTCCCACAAGGAATAAGGAACACTAGCAGGCTCACACATAACCAAGGATACAACAAAACGCAGCCAATCCAACACAGTTGGGTTTATCAGGCTGCAAAAGAGTTGGAAAGGTTGACTGCTAAGCTAGTGAGATCAACCACAGAGCTATGGATACCTGCCCCAGATCTAGGTTGGCTTCTAAAACATATACACACCCAACACAAGGAAGCATCCCCTTCTCTGCTACACATTACCTCAGGCTATGGCTTCCATTCCAGTGTTGTTCAGGGTGTGCAAAGCTCCTTAGAAAACTGAATGAGAGTATTTCCAATGATTTGCTTCTCATAGTATTCCCAATGTGTTGGGAATATTGTACATAGATACACCTTAATGTTATGTCCTGCAATTGCCACATTTTGGTTTTGGCCTTCAACAAGCCCTGAAAGAATGAAAGAAAATCAAAACCACTAAAGTTGTGAGCAAACCAAGTCCGATCACCCCAATTACTATTTTTTAGGAATTACTGCCATGATTTGAAGCCTTTGAATTCCTAACTATATCTGTGCTTTGCACATTGATGAAAACAAAATTATTGTCTTTCGAGGTCTCTGCAAGTGTCTCGATCTAAGATGAAATGACGAAGCAAGATTTGGATTCATTTGCATAGAACGAAGTTGGGCACGAACAATTTTTTAAGCAGTAGTCTGAAAATGTTTCCATTGTAGACATATTAAGGGGAACTACATACCAGTTATGATAGTATTCCATTCCTGCAAGAGAAAATATATTGCAGTTGCTTCCATTAACATTGGAGCAGCTGGGTTTCTGAGATAATTCATAGCCCGATCCATTGGAATTGGATTCACTTCCTATATGATGTGTACCATTGTTGGGACATTTACATTGTCGATCCTTGAGTGAAAACCCCATAGTTGCCGCAAGAGTTCGACAATTTCCATTTACTCATTGCCTCAAACAAAAGTTGGAAGGGCTTTGCAAGTCCAGCTGCATATCCTCTTAGATTCCCATCATAATCCATGCTTATGTATACAACATATGAAGGTATCACAAAACGAGAGAGGTAATAATGCAGAGTAGAATATGAAATATCACCCACATTTGATGCACTTAGTAACACATATTTTTCTCTTTTGATAAGTGAAGCAAGGTTTAGATTATTTCTCATCTTTCGAAAGCAAATAAAGATTGATCTAGGTGTTTCACTGCTCTCACTTTCTTGGATAAATTTATCAACTAATGGTTTTATTGCTGGAAAAAATATACTCCATAAATTTGTACCATAATAAATTGAATCATACATTACTCAAGACAACGAAAATAACCTTAAGACACAAAAATATCTTGTCTTTGATCCCACCAAGAAATAATGGTAGGATTCTATATGATTCATAGTGGCACTTCTAATGTGAACCCTATTAGCAGCCAACATGGATGACGACGATATATTATCAACAACATTGTAGCAAGTCCTTTTCAAAATTGAATAAAGCACCAAAATTAACTTGTTTATGAATATTTTTTATCACTCTTTTTACATTTTCAAACATTAATAATTTCCAATCACATTGAATTCTAAATGTCTTAAAAACAAGATATCAACTATAATGCTATAGTTTCCAAATTCCCGAGACAGAATCCCAACTATTTATCATTGTCAACATACTTAATTACCATATAACTTTTTAGTATAAAGAAACAAACGTTGTTTAATTTTGTGAATAATATATTCAAAAACCAAACAAAATAGACATAACTTTTTAAATATAAGCTCCTAAAAAGGGAAAAGGATCTATGTATAACCTATAAAGTGTTACCCTATCCCCCATTAGAACTCAAACTTGAACCCTGAAGCAATTACGTGTAAGGTTGCGAAAGGGACAAAAACACCCCTCATCTCATTAAATTAGTCATTAAATTAGACTCAAAGGATATAACATGAGGTTCAAATTGATGATCGAGAAAAATAAAATATTATTTATAATAAAATATTATTTATATATAAATTAAAATGAAAATACTATTTGGAAGTAATTATTGATTAATATTAAACTATACATTATTTTAATAACATTCTTTTTGTCTGAAATCTAAACATGTAGGTACATAGTTATTTTAAATAATTTTAATTAACAAAATATTAAATTTTTCTAATTTATTTTGTAAACTTTTTCTAACCTATTTTGGTAAGTTTGAACTTCTACAAATTCAATCTTTAAAATTTTCACTGAAAGAAGTTTGGACCTCTATCACAATAAAAGGTCATATCAATGTGCAATGTATCTGTTCTCCTCTTCTATCAAAATGATTCATTTAAGAAAAAAAAAATCTTAATAAATAGGTAAATATTTCTCTAAGCATGTCAACTTCTATCAATATGAACGACTTAAGATAATTATATCAATAAGTAGATAAACATGTCACACTAAATAAAGATATTGATTTCACTAAATACTTAAACATGTCGCAATGAATGATTCAATATATTAATCTCTATAAATAGTTAAACATGTCTCTAAGCATGTTGAATGAGTCATAGATGCCTAAAATCATTTTGTACTAGAATGATGTTCTTCCACTAATGTAGGGTTTATATTTAATGTTGTAACTTCATTTGTGTGAAAAGTGGCACATCCATTTCTGTACCATCTCCGTAAACATTTTCATGGTTTAGGAAAATGAGAATCCCATTGATCTTGAAATTGCCTATTTCAATGATGAAACACATCAACCAAAGGGTAAATGGGACTTACTGCAACACATATGCAATTTACATATACTCGAGAAACATTATGGAGAAAACAAGCTCCAGCTTATATAATTGTAACTAGTAACCTCTTCCCTTTGGTCTCTTTGATATATTCTGAACAGCTTATATCTTAAGATTTTAAGGAATTCTAATCCATTGGAGGAAATTCTTTTCCACTCTATATTTGTTTCATTTAAGAAAATGTAGCTGGAAAAAATTTCAATCAATCAACGTCGATAAAATCATGCAAAAATTGGGCACTTACTAATGTATCTATCAATTCACTCATAAGAAAAATTACTACTTCATTTCCATATATTTGTGGGTTTCAATTACTTCATTTTATTCTAACATCTCAATCAAGAAAATACTCATTGAAAAAATGCCATTTACTCACTTAAATAATGTCTTGAATAAAAAGATATTTATGCAACTTAAGATTACAATATTCTTAAACACATATCAAACCTTAAAATTAAAAGTAGGGATCTAGCCTAGACTCTTTAGTAAAGATATGAAACATAAATAACATAATCCATATAAGGCTTTTCTAAAACCATGGCTTCTAAAACTACATGAATATTGACTTACTACTTATGTATATTATCTTAGCTAAATCCATCAACCTTGATTAGATTACAATCTAGATTCCTTAGCCATAATTAGCTTACAATGAACCAAAAAACCATTGGTAAAAAAAGACTCAAAACAAACAAAAAATGGACCCAAAAAATTCTACCCCTGGGAACTCATTTGTTATGGGAACTGTTGAGGCCTGGAAAATCACAGGTAACAACAGTTGGGGATTCTCCCCAATAAACATTCCCAACTAGCCCGTTACTGTTTGGTATGGGGAATCCGTCCGGTTTATGGTCCGGCTACCATAGGTCAAGTAACAAAATAAAAGGTTTTACCGGTTACGGCCCGGTCCCTCGTGTATATTTTTAGTTTTTTGAATTTAAGTATGATATGCAAATTCCTATCTAAAAATTCAGATTAATAGAGAATATGAGGAACGATCACAATGTGATGCACAGGTTCTTACCTCTCGTCTTAACTCTCTCGCATCTAAATCACACACAGCAAGAAACTAAAACTAACTATCTAACCTATCCCTAGGGAGCAAGATTATCATTTATCAATGAGTAATGTATTTATGTGCATGCATTAAGAAAAATCACAGATAGTTGTTACTTATTTCAAAACACATGAACATTAATAGATATATGAACAACAAGATAGCTTATTGTTTATGAAAAGACTTCATTACTCACAGTGGAAATTTCATAGAATAAACTAGAGTGCATTCATAACAAGAACATAGGTTCAAAGAGTTAAAATGATCTCACAGTTAATGGACACAAGATGAAAACGAAATAGTTCACATTCAACACATTCATAGCATAGCATTTGAAACATTCCACCAAGATTTCTCCAACAGAAAACTTGTAATTCTTTATTGCAAAAGGAAATAGTTCTTATTACAACATACTCTCACAAATCTATCTGGGAAAAATGGTCCTTTCTTACACCTAACTCTCCTATATTTATGCAAAATAACAAAACCTTTGGGTTGCCCCCTGTGACCTTTGGGCTCCCCCCAATTGTTCACTCTCACAATTTTGTCTTTTAGTGAGTGTTGTACAATATGTTACATTACATTAAAATTTAATAGCACTTTTTATAAAGAGAGACCAATTTGGTCGCTAATGAACTTTTTCCAAGCCTGGGCCTCTGCTGTTATTGATCTGTTGAGATCTTAGACCCTCACTTTCTCTTCACTTTCTTCATCTCTGCTTCTTCATTGTTGCCTCCTTTCTTCTGGTTTGTCTTCTAGACATATCTTCTTTGCAGCAGCAACCACCAAGCTGGGTCTGAAAAATCCTCTAAGTCCGTCTACAGTTAAAATGAAAAACTCATCATTAATCCAGACTACATTCAAGATAATCTAACTTTTCAATAAAACATAAACCACACTATCAATAAAACTAATCATCGAATGTGAGGCCATGTACTGTGTTCTCATTATGAAAACCCTAACTTGATAAAAAACAGAAACCTTCGTCGCCCATAAAATAGGGTAAAAGCTCACAAAAAACGGCGGAAAAAACCCTCACCGGTGGGAAAATACTAAGCATCGAGCTGAAAAACTCCACATTGGCAATGAAAAAACTATATGTCGAATGGTTAGGTCACTAAGGAGCCGCAACGGCGGAAGACATACGAACTACGGCCTCCGCGATCAAATGAAAACTTCAACAATCAGAGGTTTTAAGGCCTACGTATCGGCGGTTCAAGACACAAAATAATTCGTAGTATCGGCAAGACAAAGCTGAAAGTTTCCACAATGTCGGCGATATAAAGCACTAGATGCCGCTAAAGTCATGTATCGAAAATCGGAACCACTAATCAATAAAGCATCGAAACTTGAAAACACTAAACATCGGCGAGATAGTTCACTACGCAGCCACAATGGCGGGAGATAGACCGACTACGACTTTCGCGACAATACAAAATCATCGGCGATTGGAAGAACTAAGGACTACGGATCTACTAGTTAAAGCTTAACGTTGCCGCCGTGTCAGCAACTCAAAGGATTAGCCCTTCGATCAAATTCAAACATCGTTTCGATAGTGATAAATCAAAATGGATTTAAACAATAAAACCAAAAAGACCACATAAAGCGCATTGCGAAAATAGGACTGTCCACCAGCGGCATAGAGAACTAATGCCCCGATTTGTTGTTCAACTGAATTCCGATAGCGATCATCGAAAAACCCAAAAAACATTAAGTACTCAAAAGACTTTCGGCTGGGAAGTGATAAAATTAGTTCGTTTCACCTTCGAAATAGCGGCTGCATAGAGAACTAAAGCTCCGATTCAAACTTCGACTGCCCTCCAGTAGCGATAAAACCAAACCATCGAAAAATCAAAGAAAAGTTAAGTGTTCGAATAAAACTAAAGACGTTTGGCTGGGTGACGGTTATACTAGCTTGTTTAAACTTCGAAACAGTGGAAATAAAATAGTTAACGAATCATTTGACTTCCGACAGTGGTAAACAATTGACCTCAATTCAAACTTAGGAAAATCCAAATTCGTAGCAGAGGAAAGACAGAGTTCAGGAATCCAAACAATCCCAGGCAAGATAAAATTAAAAGAAGGGTCCAAAATTTTTAAAAATTTGGGAAAAAAATTGCAGCTGCAACATGAACCTACAAAGAGTACATCACATGTCCAATAAAAATAAGGAATTATACTACAACCTCCATTTTTAATATGAATAGGGAGCCTTGGAGAGAAGGTACTATATCACAACCTCCCCTCTTAACTTGAATATGGGGCCTACAAAAAAAAAGAATTATAGCACAACCTCCCTTTTTAAGTTGAATAGGAGGCCTTGGAGAGATGGCATTATATCACAACCTCTCCTCTTAAGTTGAATAGAGGGCCTTGGAGAGAAGGCATTATACCACAACCTTCCTCGCTAATGTTGAATGTGTGCCACATAATACAGATATAATACCCCTCAAGAATGTGTGCCACATAATAAAGATATAATATCCCTCAAGATATAATACAATACAAGATCATTTATCTTATTAATGCATATAAGAATTCGAATGCTATGCAAGTAACTTTTATTTAAGTGGATATTTATTGGAAAATAGAAGGGTTAAACATGAATGAGGAGTCATTTTCCTCTTAAGTTTGTTGGATCTTGAACCTATGTTCTAACTTCCACATCAATAATATCCAAGTAACCATTATCTAAATATTCAATGGAATATTTAGGAAAACATAGAAGTTACATAGAATATTCAACAATACATAGTCGTTTTCTTGCAGGATTGAAGGATTCCCAGACTGTGCTCTACATCACACAAAGAAAAACTGAAATATAAACTTCAAAGAAATAAAATACAAGATCGTCTAAAGATAAAGAGAGTGTGCTCTACATCACACAGAAAAATTGAAATATAAACCTCAAAGAAATAAAATACAGGTAGATAAAGAGAACATGAGCTAAAACTTAGACAATAAAGAGAAATGAATATAATGAAAAAATTTCTTATATTCTTACACAGCCATCAACACATTTTCTTACGAATGTGAATATAATGAAAAAATTCATTTCATTATCCATACAATGAAAAAATCCATTTCATTATCTTTATTCAATTTAATTTTCATTTTGTTGATTAAGTTTTCCAAATATTAAACTATATATTTGACTATTCAATGTTCACATTTTTCTATATTTAATAATTTTAAAATTAATTGAAATACATATTATAATATTTTATTAAATTAAATAAAATATTTATAATTGTAAAATCAAAATAAATTTATGCAATGAATGTCGACACACAAATTAATTAATTATATATTTATAATATCAAAACAAAATCTATATAATAAATGTTACACATAAATTTATATATATAATTTTCAAGATATAATAAATGTTACACATAAATTTATATATATCTATATCTATATATATATATATATATATAATTTTCAAGAGTTTCAAATTAATATAAAGTAGATTTAAACATTTCTATGGATATTATTTTTTTCATATTTTATAAGAAAATTATATAATTTTCCAATATTTAATGTCAAAATGTAAATAAATTGATACATTTCTATATCATCAAACATTGTGGAAGAAAAAAAATATATTATATTTTTCTAGTTAAAGAGGTTCAAATGTGAGTTATCCATGTCTACATTCTTCATGTTATCCATTTATCAACTATCAATTATTTTTAATATTATTTTTCTTTTTATCCCACATTCTTCTAGTTATCGCACATGAACTCTTAGTTATGCATCACATATGAGTTATATATTCATTAGCTACAAGTTCTCCATTCATAAGCTAGCTACTAGTTAATTTTTATATATAAATGAAAGAACATAAATCATAATCTGTCCCAAACCTCAAATCAATCTTGAAAATACACTTGTTCCATTTTCATCTATAGATAAAAAACATAAAACATAATTAACCCCAAATGTCAAATAAAAACATCTAGTTCTAATTTTTAAATGTGAAAATTACAAATTCTAATTATAATTTTCAGATTTCAAAGTTTGCAATTCACTCCTCTTATATTCGGAACACACAATCTAATTACATTTACAAAAATATATGATGACCATATACCTTATCACCTTGCAATACTTTTTGAACGATGCGAAAGGCTAATTAGATGGTTCTCGAGAAATTACACCGAATTCGATGCTTCCCGATGGATAAACGATAAATAATAGTAAAATAGCAAAGTGAAAATTGAAACTTTGCTTTCAGAAGAGTCTGGAAGTTACCCCTGTGAAAAATGAAAAAAGAATAGCAGGCTGCGAACATTCGAGAATCCTCCGGAAAAAGTATAGCAGGCCGCGAACATTTGAGAATCATGTAGAGCAGAGTAGGCTGTTCCTCCTCCTATAAATATAGAAATTAGTTTCCCTTCCGATGCATCCGAGATCGAAATTGTAATTGATGGTGTTGTTCTTCAGCTACATCGCAGATCGATACTGAAATCCAGGCTACTGAGACTAGACTGCACTGCTCTTCTTAATTAGTCATTGCATATTGCAATAATTGAGAGAGAATAATGTCGATAATTCCTAGCTTTTTCGGCAAGAGATCATCCAGCGCATTCGATCCTTTCTCCTTGGAAGTATGGGATCCTTTCCAAGCATTCACAGATTTGGCTGCCGGGGGTCCATCAGGCCAATTTGTGAAGGAAGCGTCTGCCGTAGCCAATACTCAGATTGACTGGAAGGAGACGCCGGAGGCTCATGTTTTCAAGGCTGATCTTCCAGGTCTGAAGAAAGAAGAGGTCAAAATAGAGTTGGAAGAGGGCCAAAGAATTCTCCAGATCAGCGGGGAGCGCAGCAAAGAAGAAGAGAAAAAGAATGACAGATGGCACCGAGTTGAGCGATCCCGCGGAAAATTTCTTCGGCGTTTTCGGCTTCCGGAGAATGTGAAGGTGGAAGAGATTAAGGCGACCATGGAAAACGGGGTGCTGACTGTGACCGTGCCGAAACATCCTGAACCCCAGCCTCCTCAACCCAAATCCATTGAGATCTCTGGCTGATGTGTTTCATTTGTCAAACTGGGCCTCCTGCTGTTGCTGTAGATTAGTGTTACAGAATATATAGTACAGTATAGATGTGTGTCGGAAGCGGCCCTCCGTTACAGATGTGTGTAGGAAGCGGCCCTCCGTTATCTATCCATTCCCATACCTTTTCTCACATGATCTCTCATATATATGATGTATCATTTTTAATAATATAATAAAAGGAGAAGCAGGTTCAGGGTTTTGCTATAATGAGGGTTCCAGCCGGGGCAATGCCACAACCCCTTCAAGTTCAACTAAATAAAAAGAAAAAAGAAAAAAAAATTAAAAATTAAAAACGTGTTTTGGGCTAAATACATTGTCTTTTTCGCTGGCTAAAGTTGGTTTTAAGCACAGGAATTTATGATTTATTTGCTCGCTAAAGTTGTGGTTTACGGTAAAAAATGTGACAAAGATGTATTCTTTATATTTTAACATTTTTATAAAAACTATTTGAAAAAAATTGAAATTTGCTAAAAACTGTTGAAAAAAAACTGCTTAAGTTGGAATTCCAGCAAGAAAATTTATGCACTAAGTATGTGTTTTCTATTCTTGTGAAATGCTATTGCGAGTATATTGCATGCCTCTTGTCTCTAAAATGAACCTTTGGATCTTATCCACCTAACCCGCATGCGGGTCTTGGGAGGGGTTTTTTCCAACCAAACCAAAATTGTTTTCCTTTTGAATGCCACGGTGACTCTGAATAATTCTTTCCCTCAATTTTGGCTGTGTAAGACACACATGTGATTTAAAAGATCTATCTATCTTGTTTCGTCATGCTGGGAAAATCTCCTAGGTTTGTATTTGTGATATGACGAGTACTAAACCTTACACAAAACCTTATTTAAACCAATTCTAGTCGATATACTTCGTGAGGTTCGTATTTGTGATATGACAAGAACTAAACTTTACAACAACCAATTTTTATTTTGTTTTAGTTTAGTTTATATAGCAGATCTATATTTGTGATATGACTAGAATTAAACCTTACACCAACAAATTTTAGTCTATACCTCAAAGGTAAAATTATATTAGTAAATTTATCTATCTTGTTTCTTCATGCTAGGAAAATCTCTCACCCTTATCTTATGGGGTTTTTATTTATGATAAGATGAAAACTAAATCTTACAAAACAAATTCTAGTCTATACCTCAAAGGTAAAATTATATTAGTAAAACTATATTGTATGTAAGTGTAAGTTTGAATTGATCTCTTTCATAATCAACATATACCTTAATTTTGAGCAATTATCTATATAAATTATCAATATTTGTTACAATCAAATTTTCTTTTAAATTATAATAGTGAAGTAATTTTCCATCATTTGCAACTTGCTCAACTTTTGTCTAAGATCTATACATCAAATATTCTTTTTTTATTTCTCCACTAATTGAAAGTTTCTTGTAAGGGAGATTTATTCTAGTTATGTAGCTTTCTTAGCTTTATTTACTAGTAATTACTTTAATAGTCTTAGGTTTTCCCTCGGAAGACATCATTGAAAAATCATGTATTTTAACATGCTTGTGCGCATTGATCCTTTGATTGATTTGGCAGCAAGACATGCACTCTTCATGTTGGCAAATAGACAAACATAATAGGCTATTTGGACAACTGAAAGATGTCGGAGGCTATCTCTCAACTCTTGAGTTTTTCATGGTCCTACATTCCCAGGTTTGAGGATAACTGATATGGGTTCAGACATAGACAATGGAATAGGTATGTTGGGTTCCTTTCACCATTGTCTACTAAGATGGAGCTTTAATATTGAGATAGAGGGGGGGCATGATATCAGTGGAAAACCAAATTACAACGATGTATTTCATTAGAGAATGTCATTTTTTGTATCTATGGCAAGCCTTTTTGACTAATGATATAGGATTTCAACAACTTGTAAATATGGGAAAACTAAATATTGAGGATAGATGGTTCCCCAACCATGTCCTCATGTAATGAACCTAAAAATCCTCTAATTAATGCATCAAAAAAGTTGGCATGAGCAAAATGAAAAGGAACACAAATGTATTAATTGAGTTAACAGTGATAGCATTGATCATCAACATTGCAAAATTAGTTTTAAAAAGCTTGACAAGACTAATAAAATTCACCAACCTAAGATCACTCTAGTGTGGAGATAATAGTACATGAATGACATTTTCTATATAACTTTTAATATGTTAGTATGGTGTAACACCCCCAGAATTAATAATTATTATTAATTTTGCTGGAAATACTTTATTTCTATTTTATTATTCTTTTATTATTTTTGACAAAAAAAGACAAGAATAAAACATTTTGTACTAAAAACAATTTTATTTAATAAAATATGTTGAAGGGGACAAGAGTGGATATAGTTGTTGAAGAGTGTTTGCTAACACGCGAGAGGAAAATGACAAGTGGCAAAAACCACTGAGTGAGAACTCAGGATGCAGGAGGCATCGTCCCAAAAAACCAAGTCACAACTTGTAGTTGAGTGCTAAAGAGCAGGATGTTCAGAAATGACCAAGTCCTAGGAAAAATACTATAAATTAGTATGTCTATAAGAAGTAGGAGGCTAGCATTAGACAATGATTAAACATATGTGAAATGCAAGAGATGGCGCAATGATATTTTTATCTTGTAGTTCAATGAACAGGATTGGGGGTTCTGGAGAAAGTAACTTCGCTGCTCTGGGAGTTGGTTGCGAGGAACAACATCTCCACTCTTGTTTTCCCAGCGTTGGTGCCAGGTTTATACTTTATATTTTTAATGTTGTAGAATATATTTAATCCCTAGATCTCTAGTAGATTAACTCTATTTTTGTATTAATTTATGGTTGTATACTTGTTCTAAATGAAGTGAAATCATGGTTTCTGATCTGGACAGTAAATTACTATTTTCGACTGTATATTCCTAATGGCACTCGTTTTTCTAGCTATTTTTCCCTACTCTATATATTGAAGTTAAATTAACAACTCGAATTACAATTAATTCCAATTTATGTTTATGAGTATAGATATGCATTTCCTTTCTATGTAAGCAAATGAAATGCAGTTACTTAGCATTCATCCAAATTTTCTATACAAATTGACGGAATACGATTATAATGTTACTATTATATAGATCTGTAATGATTAACATAAATATAGACAGGATTCATTTACATAATAATATTAGTATTATAATCTATAAAGAAACTAAGTTAAAAGTATTAAGTATCGACTAGGATCTTCATAGGAAAAAACAATGTTACTATCGTAAGACTAATTAAAATAAGGAAAATAATTATAGGAATTATGGGATCTTTTCCTTTATATTATTACAGAATGACAAAGATTAGAAACCTATGGATCACAGATCCTTTTGTTTAAAATCATCTTCACATTAGGCACTATATATCAATATTACCAATTTGTAATTGTTTTACTCAAACTATCACAAACCCAAAGGATCAACATCATTTATACCTTATTACAGGGTTGTAAGTCCACATTGTGGCTAACCTAGGTTGTACTAGAGGCAAAGGCTTGTTTTACTGCACCAGATCATAGTACAGGATAGAGGTTGCATGATCGAATCCCTCCAAGGATTTTACTTAAATTTCCAAATTCAAACAAAAGAGTTATTGACAACTGCTAGGTATGTCAAAATACTTTTAAAGAATACTAAATCAAATATAAATTAATGGATCGATGATCATGGTAGCATCCACTAGAAGGATTAAACAATAAAAGAACAATTTAAATCAAATCTCTTAACTAAGTGATAAATTAGATATCATATCTATTATCACGACTTGAAACCAATCATCGTAGGTAAGTTTACATTGTGGCTATCGAGATAAATTACAATAAAAAACATGCCAATATAATCTCAACGCACTCACATGATAATCTACATTCTAGGGATCATGGGATCGAATACCTTTAATAAACAACAAATCATTTTTTACAGTTCTTTGAGATAACACAGATCCGGGCCAAACAATTATTTACTAGTAAATGCTGAAATAAGACTACATCACTGAAGTAAATAAAATGTGTTCAGATATAAAAATGGAAGCACTGGTCAAGCTACACACACACCAGAGATTGACAGATCCGATCTCTTAAAGAAAAATAATTAAATTTTGTCATGTCCCCTCCCCTCTCGTCTAGAGAGAGGACACGATTAACTGCTCTGTCTATCAAACCCGAGAATATAGCCCCATGAACATAATAAAAAATGCATTGAAATTGAAAACATATGTAGATGCATAATGCAATAATATATAGTGGAAGATAATCTCATTCAAGCATTTAATATGTTCATAAACAATTCAAAAACAAATACATTGCAGGATTAAATACAAGAGAGAACTTATCTTGTAAATGAGTTGTACTACAACTAACTATGTCGCTACAGTGTTCCACCCAACCATAGGCTAATTGTGTTCATCAATCTCTCAGCACAACTGCAACCTCCAAGATGGGCATGATTTACACAAGGAAAAAGGGAACTACAGGCTCACACATAGCCAAATACACACCAATTTTAGCCAAGCCAATCTACAGTTGGGTTTATCATGCCGCTAAGGAAGTGGAAAGGATGAATTTCTAAGCTAGAGAGCTCAACCACAGAGCTATGGACACCTGCACAAGATATATCTAGCTTGGAATCCACAATACATACACACCCACCACAAGGAAGTATCCCCTTCACTTCTACATAGTCCCTCAGGCCATACCTTCCCTTCTAGTGTTCCCTCAGGTGTGCATAGAAGATTAGCCAGCCCCTCTTGATATTTCTGTGAGGTTCCTCTCTTCACTAGGTTTATCAATCCAATTCTGGGGCTCTTCCACTCCTAAGTCTTACAGACCAAAACAAGGGTGCATATAACAACGAAATACAAATGCTGGGCATGAAGGAAAATGTTTTGGCAACCAAAAATGAAATTGAAGATGGGGAAATCAACCCTAGGAGAGCAAATTAGATTTTAGAAAATGTTTTTGGGAATTATCGGAGAAAAAATGACCTCCCTAAACACCCAAATCATTATTATCCCTTCCCAACCACTGTGCAATGCAAAAACGAGTTTCCATCTTGGAGAAAATGAGGGAAATTGCAGGAAAATGTGAGGAAACACCCAGCTTGCTCCAGTTGCGTGAGGAAATGAAAAGTGTGAGTGAGGAATGGAATGGGCATGCATTTCTGGGTATTTACTTTCCCAATAAGCAAAAACACATTTTTCCATATTGATGTCTTGCCCCAATATGAAATTGACTGCCATACTTTTCCATTCCCAATGCATTAACTGCCTCAACCAACTTCTGGAAGAAATAAATGATTCGATGCATTAGGAAAAAATGGTAGTTGAGATTTTATGGGTTCTCTCATTGACATTTGGCTTTACACTATTGGATAAAGGGTTTGAATAATCCCCCACCCACCCATTTTTCCTTACGAAATCATGCCCAAATCTCTTGTTGCATTACGTAGATAGTTGTGGGTATTTTATTAAATTGCAGTTTTACATGATTTCTCAAAATATATTGTGTGTGGCTAGCACAATAACCATACACATTGATTTTAATTGTCGATACATAAAACTCTAAATCGATGGCGGTGCCTTGCCCTTGAGATCCTCACCATGATTAAATAACGATATTTACATCATGTACAATATTAATGCAATGGGGTCAAAATTGGGATATTACATTTGCCTCCCCCAAGTTACATTAGCATTGTCCTCAGTGCTCTTCAAAATTGAAAAAAATGGATTTTCCACTCTCACGGCATCCTCCAGCTCCCAAGTAGCTAGCTCCCATGTAGCCTCATTAGGACCGTAGTTCTTCCATTGCACCTTTACTTGTCCAAGGACTTGGTTACGGAGCACTATTACCTTCTTGTCTAGGATGTGCAATGGCTCAGTTTGGAACTCTCCCTCGGGTTCCACCTAGATCACATCCCAATTAATGACATGGTTAGGATCATGTACATATTTCTTAAACAAAGAGACATGAAAAGCATTATGAGCTATAGTGATAGCAAACAATGCAACTCTATATGCAACTAGCCCTATTCTTTCAAGAACTTCAAATGGCCCACAACATCTAGGTGATAGCTCGACACAACTCCTAAGATTCAAAGAACTCTACCTTGGCCTTACTCTAAGATAAACATGATCCCCAACACTAAACTCCCCATGTACTTGATGTTTATCTGCACAACTCTTATGTCTAATTTGGGTTGCTTTCAAGTTCTGCTTGATCTTTGCAGCCTCTTGTTCCATTTCCTTAAGCAATTATGGACCAAGCACAATTCTATTCATTGGATTATCTAAAGTCACTGGTGTCCTACATCATCTTCCATATAAATGCTCATATGGACTCATTCCCAGTGATGCTTGCTGCCCGTTATGATATGAAAAATCTATCAAGTGTAAATAATCCTCCCACTTTGATGGTGTGTCCATTACATACATGTGAACCATGTCTTCAAGCATTTGATTTACTCTCACTGTTTGTCCATCGATTTGAGGATGGTAGGTGGTTCTAAAGTTCATTTTTGTACCCAAATCTGCAAAAAGACCCTTCCAAAAATTTGAAGTAAATTTGGTATCCCTGTTAGAAATTATTTCCTTAGGCAATCCATGCAATCTGAAAAATTTTCTTAGGCTTTATATGTGGACTTGACCAGTATAAAATGTGAGGCCTTGGTTAACTTGTCCACCACAACCATGATGGAATCATGTTGTCTCATAGTCATTGGCAATACTGTAATAAAATCCATGGAAATGACTTCCCATTTCTATTCCAGAATTAGAAAAGGTTGCAATAAACCTGTTGGGTGTTGATGTTCAACCTTCACCTACTGACATTTCATGAACTTAGAAATATACTCAGCAATGTCCTTTTTCATTCCTGGCCAAAAATACTGCTTTATGGTTGTAGCAATTGTTTTCTGATATCCTGGGTGATCAAAATATGGAGCTTGATGGATTTCATCCATAAGAATGCTCCTCAAGTCTACCACATTTGGAATATAAATTATACTCTTATAAGTAAAAAGTATGTCTCCTTCCAATTTATATCCTTCGTACTTCTTTTCAAGGTTTTGCTACTACAACTTGTCCTTTATCTTCACATACACTTCATCCTCGACAATATGGTTAATAATATGTTGCTTCAAATCTGGTTGGAAAGTACTAAGAGATGTCAAATCCATTTCATGTACCTTCTTATTGAGGGCATCATCCACCTTGTTTTATTTTCTTTTTATGTTTTTAATTTCAAAATCAAATTCACACAAAATTCCAACCATCTATTTTTCCTAGCATTTAAATTTGGTTGATTAAACAAGTATTTCAGACCACAATGGTTTTTCCTCGGCTCAAATTTCCTTCCCATTAAGTAATTCCTCCACATCTTTAGAGCATTTACTATGTATGCAAGTTATAAATAATGAGTAGCATAGTTCTTCTCATGCTCCTTCAACTTTCTTAATGCATATCATACCACGTGGTTGTCTTGCATAAGAAATCTTCAAAGTCCTTGATTGCATGCATCAGTACACACCACAAAGTCTTTTTTTGGGTCTGTAATCTTCAAAATTGGTGCACTCGTCAGAATATTCTTCAACTGTTGAAAGCTTTCTTCACATCTTGTTGTCCATTCAAACTTTATCCCCTTCTTTTGTAAGGAAATGATTGAATGTGCAACCTTGGAAAATCCTTCAATGAACCTCTTGTAGTACCCATCAAGTCCCATAAAGGATCTCACATCTGTCACATTTCTTGGAGTTGGCCAATTCATAATGGCCTCAATCTTCTCAGGGTCCACAGATATTCCTTCGTCTGAGATAATGTGACCCAAATATTGAATTTTATCTTTCTAAAAGTCACATTTTCTCAACTTTGTCTACAACTTATGCTCCCTTATCAATTTCAATTCCATTCTCAAATGTTCTTCATGCTCTTCTTCATTCTTATAATAAATAAGAATGTCATCTAGGAAGACAAGAACAAACTTGTCCATACACTTGCTAAAAACACTATCCATGAGACACATGAATGTAGCTGGTGCATTTGTGACACCAAATGGTACCACCACAAAATCATAGTGCCCATACCTTGTTCTAAAGGTTTTCTAATTATGAATATATTCATCTTTGATTCTTACCCGATGGTAACCATACCTCAAGTCCATTTTTGAAAATACTTTTGTTCCTCTCATTTGATTAAAAAGGTCATTAGGTCGAGATAATGGATATGTATTCTTCAGAGTAACTTTGTTCAAATTCCTATAGTCAATACACAAACTGAGTGTCCCGTCTTTATTTTTCACAAATAGAACCGGTGCTCCCCATGGGGACACACTCGGCTTGCTATATTTCTTTTCCAACAACTCTTATAACTGCATTTTTCAGCTCTAGCAATTCTAGTGTGCTCATCCTATAGGGTATCTTGGACACTGGTGCAACTCCTAGCATAAGTTCAATTGTAAAATCAATGTCTCTGTTTGGAAACATACCTGAACTCTTCAATACAGGATAGTCCTCCAACTTAGGAGTTTCATTTTTAGTTGCCTCCAAAACACGGGTTGCATACAATCGACAACCTTTCCTACAAAAATTCTTCAACTGCATTGTTGGAACCTACCTAACAGAAATGACCTTTAGAATGAATCTTACAACCTTTGGGTTTCCTTCTTCATCCATGCATTCAAATGTCTTGTTGTAGTAGTCAAGTTTTACCATGTGTGCTTCTAACCAGTCCATTCCAATGAGAATATCATAGGATCCAAGTGGAAGAATATTCAGGTTTGCATAAGTGAATAGCTCGTCCATATCTAATGGACATTTTTGTACAATTTCACTAACATTTCTCTTGGTTCTAGTGGCTAGTTGAACTAACCATGATATTTTATGCTTTAATTTCTTAAAAGCACAAATCTCAACAATTTTAGGAGAGATACAACTGTGAGTAGATCCAGGGTCAATCAAAATAGAAACAGATTTCTTAGCAATCTTACCTTTAACTTCAACCGCAATTGATTGATGATCTGACTGGCGGTCCTCTAGTGCTACATAGATTCTAGAGATGGTCCTTGCCACTTGGCCCATAGTTTCATCTCCTTGGATGTTGTGAACTTGATTCACATTCCCATTATGAATTGTTCTTGTAATGCCTCTTCCTCTTTTTCCTGTGAGATGAAGAAATTGAACCCCCAATGGATTCTTTATAGTTAGAGGATTCACTAAAAGATATTTCTGGAGTATGGGTTCTATCTCAAGGAACTCTTCTTGAGCTATTGGTCCTCTTGTGGGAATTTATCCTTGAACCGTTCCCACTCTCTTTTGGACTGGTTGTCCGATGCCCAGAGTTTATCTTCCATTGGATGTCTGTCAAAATATGTAGCATGGTTGCATTCAACTGATTTTGGTCTTCACTGATATTTAAGCATCCTTTCATTATCTTCTCCGCAAATTTACAACTCCACCCTTAGGCTCCTCATGGTGGCTGCAATATCTGGGGAAGTCTCTTGATATCTTCTCCCATTGGATTCTTTTTTAGCATTCTCAACCTGTATGTTCTCCCCCATGGAATCTTCCTCGAGCTCATAGGGATCATGTGCATCATTCATGATGATCATCTTCTTGGCCCAACCAAGACCAAATTTTCCAAACTGCACTATGTGGAATGTTTCCTTTGATGTGACTATGATTCTGCATAATGTGTTCATAAACACAATTATTAGCTGCATGACATTCTCAAAAATTTATAATTTACTTTCTTGCATTTGGGAAAATCCAATATTGACAACTTATTGAAACATAGAATTTTCTCACAATCAACGACTGTCTAAGGGGGAAGACGAGGGTCAAGGGGGATTTCCCCCTTGTGGCTTCTCCGCACCACTACAGGCGAGTTGAGGGAAGCGTCCTTGGGTTTTTTTTTGTAAATCTTTTGGATTCACACAATCTGGTGCATAATTTCAGGGCCATTTTTCAACTTTCTGGCACCTACAAATCCCATTGGAAAACCTGTTCAAATTCTTTGTTTCAACGGACTTAGCATTTTTCCTCTAATTGGTGAACTTGTTGATTTTATCTTATATGTCAGCACAACTCACCTTTTTATTTCGACGTATCAGAAAAACTCACCGATTTTTTCAGACATATTGACACAACTCACCTTTTTGTCCTGATCGGCGAAACTCATCTTTTTCTTTCGGCGTGTCGGCAAAACTCGCCAAGTTTTTCTGATGTATCAGAAAAACTCATCTTTTTCTCTCGACATGTTGGCAAAACTCGCCAATCTTTCCTGATCTATCAACAAAAATCACCAAGTTCTTTCGACGTATTGATAAAAATCGTGAAACTCTTCTGACGTATCGGCGAAACTCATCTTTTCTTGTCGACATGGAAATTTCAACACTTAGAAAAATTTTGAATTTTTTTTCTTTCTTTCCTTCATCGATGAAACACATCCATTTCCTCCGACATGTGTTAGAAAACTCATCTTAACTTACCGATGTATTGGAAAAACTCACCAAGTTTTGTCGACATAGAAATTTTCAAACACTTAGAAAAATTTTGAATTTTTTTTTCTTTCTTTATCGACAAACTCACGAGTTTCTTTCGATGTGTCGACAAACTCACCAAAGTTTTTCGACATGCATTGAAGAATTTGGAAAATCTTTCCAACATACAAATTTTCAAAAACAGTTAGAAACTTTTTCTGTTTTGTGGCAATCTCGGTAAATCTTAACGAGATGTATCAGAAAAACTCACCAAGTTTTTTCGATGTGTATCAGAAAAACTCACCCATTTCTCCTGACATGCATCGTTGCAATATCGTTGGCCAAAGTAAACCAACTTAGCTGACATAGTCGCTGTGATATCGTCGGCTCAACTCATCCAACTCAAGCGACATGTCATTGCGATCTTCATAGGATCAACTCCTCCAACTAGGCTAACATGTTGTTGCGATCTCAACAAATATTGTCGAGATGTATCGGCAAACTCAGCTCAACTTGCTGACACAGTCATACTTAGAAAATTTTCAAATTCACTTACAAAATTTTCTTTCTTTTTCTGTTGACTAGTGCTCAATAGAGGGTGATATTACCTCTATCAACTGATTCAACTTGGCCCATTTAGGACCAATTCTGCAACCAATAGCTCCGTTACCACACTATCACATCCCCTCCCCTCTACTTGCAGAAAGAGAGGACGTGACTCGACTGCTCTGTCTATCAAACCAAGGAATATAGCCCCATGAACATAATAAAAAATGCATTGAAAGTAAAAACATATGCATATGCATAATACACTAATATACAATAGAAGAAAATCTCATTCAAGCATTCAATATGTTCATAAATAGTTCATAAAACAAATACATTGCAAGATTAAATACAAGAGAGCACTTATCTTGTAAATGAATTGTCCCACAACTAGCTATGTTGCTGCAATGTTCCACCCAACCATAGGCCAGTTGTGCTCATCAATATCTTAGCACAACTGCCACACCTGAGATGGGCATGATTTCCACAAGGAAAAAGGGAACTACAGGATCACACGTAGCCAAATACACACCAAGTTCATCCAAGCCAATCTACAGTTGGGTTTATCATGCTACTAAGGTAGTGGAAATGATGAACTGCTAAGCTAGTGATCTCAACCATGGAGCTATGGAAACTTGCACAAGATCTATCTAGCTTGACCTCCATAATTCCTACACACCCCACACAAGGAAGTATCCCCTTCACTACTACACAATCCCTCGGGCCATACCTTCCCTTCCAATATTCTCTCAAGTGTGCATAGAAGTTTATCCAACCCCTCTTGATATTTATGTGAGGTTCCTCTCTTCACTAGGTTTATCAAGCCAATTCTGGGCCTCTTTCACTCCTAAGTATTATAGACCAAAACAAGGTTGCACATAACAGTGAAACACAAATGCTGGGCATGAAGGAAAATGTTTTGGAAACCAAAAGCGAAATTGAAGATGGGGAAATCAACCCTAAGAGGTAAAATTCGAGTTTAGAAAACATTCCTGGGCATTATAGGGGGAAAAAATACCTCCCTAAAAACCCAAATCGTGAATCTCCCTTCCCAACCACTGTGCAATACAAAAATAGGTTTCTAGCCTGGAGAAAATGAGGGAAATTGCAGGAAAACGTGAGGAAACGCCCAAATTTCTCCAGCTGCGTGAGGAAATGAAAAATGTGAGTGAGGAATTGAATGTGAATGAATTTCTAGGTATTTACTTGTCCAATAAGCAAAAGCACAATTTTCCATATTCATGGCTTACCCAAATATGAAATTGACTGGCATACTCTTCCATTGCTAATGGATTAACTGCCTCAACCAACTTCTGGAAGACTTAAATGGTTGGGTGCATAAGACAAAATGGGTAGTTGAGATTTTATGGGTTCTCTCATTGGCATTTGTCTTTACACTATTGGCTCAAGGGTTTGAATAATCCCCCCCTCTTTTCCTTGTGAAATCATGCCCCCATCTCTTGTTGCACTACATAGCTAATTGTGGGTATTTTATTAAATTGCATTTTGACATGATATCTCAAAATATATTGTGTCAGGCTAGAAAAATAACCATATGAATCAATTTTAATTGTCGATACTTAAAATGCTAAATCGATGGCAGGGCCATAGCCTTGAGCTCCTCGCCGTGATTAAATAACGATATTTACATCATGTACAATTTTAATGTAACGGAGTCAAAATTAGGATATTACAAAGTTACATTCCTACGATTAACAATCTTAACAAATTACAAATCACATTGTAGGATTAAAACCATCATCGAAATTTCAATAATAAACACATATAAAATGACCGTAAGACTATTCCATAAAGCTACCATTGCAACGCTTATCAAGAGCAGATTTTACAACTAATACAGAGATACTGAAAATGAAAGAGATGTTTTTTCTTTCCACAACCGTAAGATCATCTACGATGGTGGATGATGGTTTTATATAACCCACATAATAATTACTTACAACAATTTCACAAAACAGAATTAGATAAAATCCATTCGATGCTCTAATATATCAAAAGGATATACCATTATATATTTATACATGCTTACATAGTGGTTATAATACCATTACTAATGGCTTCCACTATAAATCAAAACCAAAACTGTATCGAACTTTATACAAGAGTAAGACCCGTTAAGGGAACCTCAAAAACCCTACCATGGTTTAAACAAAAAAGAAATCAATTCATTTCATTACAGTGCCAAGTAATGCCTTAAAGCTGACATAACCCAAAAGGGGGTTTCCAATACAAGTAATGGATAGATTAAACTTTAAAAATAACAAAACCACTTATCTTTTCATTGCAACCCTTGAAGCCTCACCCCATGAAATGTGCAAACTAGTAAGAGGGGCTCAACATGAGGTTTCAATAAAAGAAATTATAAAAGCAAACAAAGAAACAATTGTGATTTAGGGTTAGAGGGACTTACAAGGGCGTTTGGAAACATGGACCTGCGAGGAGGTGACCCTGTCAGTTCCTCTCCACCACCGAAAACCTACAAGTAAACCCTTACTCTAGTTAGTATCTAGTTTCATCTTTAAATAAGTTTAAAGCATTATAAACTTGTAGAGGTTGTTTACCTTGGTGTGTTGAAAACGAGAGCCGAGGGTCTACTCATCCAAGCTCCCTTATCTCCCCATATCTTGCAATTCACCTGAAGAAAAACCTCAGTAATGTTTTAAGAAAACATTTAAACAATTTGATCAAAATACAACTTAGTAAGCTTGCTCACTTGCCGAGGTAGCCTAGCTGTATGATGGAAATCTTGATAGGCTCGTCGAATATTTGGTACTGTGAAGAGATGTTTGAGGAGACCTCCAATAGAAAATACCTCACACAATGTCACCAATAGAGTAAGAGTACAGAGACACATGCCATGAATGCAAGAAAAACCAAATCAAAGTTCATAGAGAGCATAGCTCGACCGCACATAACCTCCGACCACACAACATACCCAAATGCGGGATAAGGACATAGTAAAGACCTTCAAAAACCCTTTCAAGATCAAGTAAATGTCACCCTCCACGTGTATATCCGGGATCGTATCCCTTAATGCCTCATGGGTATTGGATGTGCTGCCAACTCACAACCAGGACATGTGTCATGGTAATCGAAGGACAACGTAAATGTCATGATAGAAATCATTTACAATGAATCTTTACGAATCCAAACTTTAGATCACATATTAAAAAGAACCAATCATAACCTATTCCTTGGAATAATCGTATATACATATATGTTATATAACCTTATCGCATGCCAAGTCAACCTCTGCATTGGAACCCCCTAGTATAAGCGTTCACCTTTATGATTTAAAACCTTCGTTAATATGGATAGGATCTAATGCCATCGGGGGTCATGGCTAGACCTATACCCTTCGAAGGTATGTCATAAAATAAGATTAACACAAAGTCCAATACCTTAGTCGTCAGTTAGTCTAAGGTATTGGGAGGGGTTTTAACCATAATCACATTAATAACCATGTTGTTTGCATATCAACTTAAAACCATGACAAAGATAACAACCACTCAAACACATAAAATAACTAAAGAGGTGCACTAAAAACAACACTTGTAGGATCTGTAAAGAGTGTCCATAGGGTAAAAATCATGCAGTTCCATGCCCAGTACATGTAAGTAAAAACCTCTTTTTATTCATGGTAAGAGACAACCATATGGGAAACCATACTTTACAAGCACTAAGAATCTCATGGTTAGGGGCAGGACTTACATACATAGTGTAACTATGTTAAGACTAAAGCTTTACAGTGAGATAATTAACTACAAACACAAGTAAACAAAGTACATCACTTGAAGAAGTATGGTTGAAGGTTCCGGAAGGAATTGGACATCATAACATCAATAAACCCTGTCCTAAGTAGTAGGACAATAGATATTAGAACCAGCGGTACTTTAAAACATAAGATTCTGCTAAGGTAAATGTAAAAATAACACATGTAAAAAAACAATATGTACGATTTTTAGGTGTGTTACATAATGGTATCAGAGCACGGTTTCAGTACTAGGCCTGAATCGGTTCAACACTAAACTACTACAGAATACAACAAACTGACTCCTATTTTATTTTGTTAAATTCTCTTACAAACAACAAACAGAAGCATAATTATATTTTGTAGGAAACATGGCAGATGTGAAAATGTCTACAGAAGAGGAATGTCACCTAGAACAACCTTTAAATAACAAAGGGTAACTTAAGGGATGGAGAAATTTGGGTAGATCTAAATGACAGTCAAGATAATAAATCTAAACTAAAACGAACTGTTAATGAGTTAAGATCCAAACCGAAGAGGGTTAGGGAAGATAACGAGAAAATTCTAAAAGCTCAAGAAGAACTAAATTCTATTCTGTTAGCAAAAATCCATAATGATGAAAAAGATTAAAATAAGGAATATGAACAAGAAATGCCTAAAACTGCACTATACAATAAATGTAAAGGAAGAAAGCTGGAATTTTCCATCCATAAGCCTAACACTTCAAGTGAAGAGTTAGTTAAATATCACAGAAAACAACAAGATCAAAGCGAAAGTAGTGACGATAATAAGAAGAAAACAAAATACAAACCCTATAAGGAAATCCCTGGGAGTTTAAGAAAATTAAACCACGCATGTTTAATGGGGAAGTTGAGAAAGGCGAAGAGTCAGAGGCCTGGCTATCCAGAATGAAAAAGTATTTTCAGATTTACAATTACTCTAATGAGTTGAAGGCTAAAATGGCCATCTATAATCTGACCAAAAAGGCATATATATGGTGGCAAGACATAAATAAGGTTAAAGGGATAAAAGATAGATATGTAACTTGGAAAACATTTAAGAAAATATTTAAAATAAAGTACTTATCTGAACAGCATTATGAAGAAAAAGAAAAATAATTTTATGAACTCAGGCTCGGAGCCATGGCAATGAAAGAAATATGCAGTAATTTCTTAAGCCTACTTTGTTATGTTCTATATATAATTGATGAGAAACATAAAATATAGTGGTTCCTTAGTTGTTTTTTGTTATAATCTCACAGATCACATAGGGTTACCAATAATACACACTAATACAGACATACATAATAGAGACAAGAGACAAGAAAAAGTAGAATAACAAATTATATTATAGTGAAAGGGTCCATACAATACAGAGAACTGAACTGAGTTCTCATCTGGCTCAACAGCCTAATATATATGATTTACAAACAGTTACAAATAATTGCCTGTCGGTTCACTCAACCGACACAACCTTAGGTGGCCGACCTAATCTCTCATTAGTTGGCTGACTGACTAATCGACTAAGTTGGCTATCGTTCAAGTCAGCATACCGACTTGCTCCTCCAACATCTCCCCCACGAACAAAATGTTTCTTTGTCCTGAAGAAATAGGGAGGTACCAAATTTTCTTTGTCTGTCTAAGTAGTTATTCTTGTGCTTGATCTTCATGGGCTATGAAGTCTAATGGTTGGTCTTTTCTGTACGCATACTTCAACAATTGCTTCAGCTATCACTGCCAGCTGAAGTTGAAAATCCGTCCAACTCTGCAATATTTTCTGTATGTCGATGGTTAGTGTAGTGAGACTTGATAGGATCGACATTTTCTCTTAAATGGAAATTTCAACTATTATTTCCATGTCAGGACCCATAAACTGGTCCTTTTCCTCTGTTGTCTCCAGCAGATGTTTCATCATAGGCAAATGATGTCTACTTTTTCTAAGTTTGGAATGGCTTGTTGCACCCACCGACGTGCTTCTCGCTCAAGCTTCTATAGTTTGGCTGTTTCAAGCACTATTTGTTCTTCAATTGTGGGTCTAAGTGCTTCGTCAGTGCTTTTCCTCTTCTATAGTTCTTGGATCTCTTGTCGGGTCTTCTTGGTTCACTGACAGACTTGCTCATAGTAAGTAGGCCAGTCTCGTAGTACTTCTTCTGTAATGACAGACTCCTCCATGTGATCTTGCAACACCTTGTATACTTCTGCAAAGGCTGTGAGCTACTCCATCAATAATCAGATAGTTTCTTCTTTCTGCTCCTCTTTTGTGTCTTGAATTTGTGCCTACAGCATCAACACCATTCTCTTAAACAGATGATAATCTCTTTCTAGTGGTTTGTCGGTGTCAACCTCTGCTGGTCCTGGTATCACCGTTTGTACAAGGCTTCTGCATTTGTTGAGAAACTCGACTTGTTATTTTTCATTGTTGTCGAGCTCCTTACGTCTCTACTGGCTCCTTGTCTTTGCTTCAATTTCCAGTGTCTCAAGGAGTTGTCCTAGCTCTGCATCTTTCAACTTGGTTGCATTGACTGCAGTGGTTGAGCCCAGTTGACTGATGTGGACCATTGTTTTCTGTCCATGATGGTCCTTCTTCTTCTTGTGCTTCTGTGTTTCTGTTTTTTTCGACGCCTGTGTACTTGCAAGAGTCAGGTGTGGATTGTTTGTTTGATGGGAAGCAGTGATTAATGGTAATTCTATTTGAGTCAGTTGGATGACTGCTGCATTTGGTTTTGCCTCTGGTTGGTTTGATATAGGGGGTCCAGAAGTGGATGTGGTTGGTGCAACTGGTTGAATTAGAGGTTCTGAGTCGGGGGGTGGTGGTGATGGTGTTGGTGAATGGTCGGGTGTGATTGGATTGGTGGAAGTGTGGTTGGGTGATGGATTATGGATCTGAGGGGGTGAGTCCATGTCGGAGAATAGTTGGTCAATTTCTTGACTTATGTCCTCCATATTTTCTCCTTCCTCATCGTCGGTCGGTTCAGAAGTTGGTAGGTGGGGTTTGGTTTCAGTCGAAATGATAGATGTGGTCTGACTTGCAACAACTTCAGCTTCTTTGTCGGGGTTCCTTTGGAACATCGAGCTTATTATTGCCATAGTGTTGTAATCTCACAGATCACATAGGGTTACCAATAATACATACTAAAACACACATACATAACAGAGACAAGAGATAAGAACAAGTAGATAGAATAACATATTATATTAACATCAGAGGGCCCATACAATGCAGAGAGGAATGAGTACTAGGGTGACCGACCAGGAAAGAGATCCGGCGAAGTCAAGTCATGATCGACAAAAAGAGGGAGTGGAAGGAGAGGCGTCCCCTAAGGAAGAAGAATTGTGGATAGAGCAGCGAGAAGCTCTCCAATTATAAGTTCCTTAGGAAGTAAAACCTCCGACAGATCCGTGTACCCAGATACAAGCTATTGTCGAAGACGATCTCAGACTACGAGTTAGTGACTTTGGTATATGGATTCGACTAGATGACGAAACATACATGGTAGACATCTAATTATCCATCGACCATAAGAAGGAATTTGGGTTACGCTTCAAGAGGTACCCTCCAACTAAAGTATCCACTTACTTCTACCGACACATGAAGGAGCACCCCCCCTGCCAAATACAGCTTTGGAAAACACAGAACATTCAGAACTATGGACAAATAATTGCAATTAGACATCGACAGAAGAAGTCGACACTAACTGATTGTTGGTCAAAGAGGAAATGACAAAAACAATCAATGGGAATGAGAGTCCCGTCGACGATAGTTCCGTAGAGAGGACTAAGCAAATAACCCCACCGCCAACACCACCACCTCCACCACCACCACCTCCTGAAGAAAGCAGTGACAGTGACTCCGACATGGGTCACAGGTCAGCACACATTCCCCTATATGAGGGTTATGGGGACCCTAGAAGACACTGGTTCGTCTGTGAGTCGACTTGGGAGGCTAACCAAGTTACAAATGAAGATAGGAAGATGGCGCAGTTCATTGGTGCCTTGAGGAAAAGGGCATTAACTTGGTACATGACCTTTTTTGAAAGAACACCCTGAGCAACCAAAGCTGAGATCAAAGCGCAATTTCTATAATTTTTCAAAACTCCATATGCAAAACATTTGGCAGCAAAGAAACTAAAAACGACATTGCAGAAGCCAGGAGAAACTGTTCGTGATTACGATAAACGATGGAAAGACCTTCTTAGCCAATTGGACTATGTTATTGAATAACAATTATTAATACAGTGGTTTCTTGAAGGTTTATCATAGAAAATTTGCCGACACATAAGTCTGGAGACATTCAAGACTTATGAAGATGCGCTTACAAAAGCTCTCCAAGTAGAAATAGATGAGGACATACCAGCATACTCCACCGATCACAGATTAGAAGAACAGCTTGAGACTGTACAGAAGTCCTTAAAAGAATTAAACCTCAAAAGTCAAGATATCTAGTGAACGAAGTGCTTGATAGCTGGACATTCAAAAGACAACTGTCTATAAGACATCAGCTAACAGGATGTTTGATTCATGTAGACTAAATGTTTTTGCTACATTTACCAAGAGCATGGAGACCATTAGAAAAAATATTTCCCGTTCAACATGAAGAACGAAAAGCCATCTTGGTGTGCAATCTGCAAAACTAAAAATCATAACATGGCCGAATGCCATCTAAATATCAAGAACCGACAAAACTATCATGCAATCTATCAGATTAACACAGTTGCACAAAGTAATGAGCAAAACCATGCGCCAAATGATCAGAACAATCAAAGATATGAAGGTCGAAGATACGAGTGCCAATATGACAACCGACGTGGAGGCTATGGAGGTTGAGGTTGATTCTCTGGGAATCAAGACAACTGACCATGTCGACCCATCCAATGTTTCACATGTTATAAGGAGGGACACCGACATGCAGACTGTCCATACAAGGATAGGACTGACCTAAAATTCTGTACTAATTGTGGCGTAGGGGATCACTCATTAGAGGATTGCCCTATTATAATTGAAAAGATAAATAAAAAGAAGAATCTTAATGTCTTGTCATGTGTGCAAAAACATGATACTATCAATACAAAGAATTTACATATCTTAACCCGACAAGGGACGAAAATTGGGAGTTATAACCTCCAAATAAGTAAGATAAAAGAAAAAATGTCTACCCTGATCTAGTTAAAGAAAAACAAATATATAAAGATGCCACAAATGTATTTAAAGAATTTGCACTACAGGAAGAAGAAAACGACAATCAACATAACAATAAAGGAATTAATACAGCTAGTACAGAAAGATAACCCAGTATATCAATTCATCGACTTATTATATGAAATAAAACACAACAACTTTGAAAAACAAACAAAGAATATCTGCAGTCTAAATCAAAAATATAAAAGTGATACCGACCCACTTGTCGACTTGGAAATTGAAGGATACCATGTCCAACAAGTTGTGCCCAACTTCGGATCACAAGTAAACATCATGACTCGTGACACTTAGGAACAACTGGCAGACCTCGACTATATGAGTCAAGTATATACCTGAAACTAGCCGAACAAGGCCTAATTGAACCTATCGGAGTATGTAAAAATTTCAACAAAATGATAAAAGGAATATTGACCAAAGTCAACTTTGAAATCATTGACCCTAAGGAAGGATCCAGCTCCTTCCCAGTGTTAGTAGGTCGACCTTGGGGAAGAAAGATGAAAGTGTCGATCTCCCTAGATAAAGAGAGAATAAAATTAAAAGGAAACAGACAAAAGGCCATTGCACCTATTCATCCATCCCAAGGAGAACCTTGGACAGAACCTATCGATGACGAAGTTGATATCCAACAACTTTATCAGATACAAAATAATGCAGATTATACAGAACTTAATATCTATGGAGAAATTCATTTAGGCAACCAAGACTCAGTAGGATATAATTCAGATTCATAATTATATGATTGGAAAGTCAAGAACTACGAAACACAAGAAAGAGGGTGTTGGACTATCCAAAAAGTACAGAAAAAACCCACCAAATAGTGCTTCATAGTGTCCATTGTACCAAAAATATTTGAGAAAAAATTTAGGGAATACCCTACTTTAAAACCTACAAATGTAAATAATACACAAATACCAAGATATAAGGAAAGAGAATCACCAGTCATGCACATAGAACAAGTGTCCAAAAATATTGGTGAACATGGTCGACTACAAAGTTTAGTAGAGACTTTTACAGGACAAGCTGCTAGATGGTGGGATACCCATCAGATAAGACTGTAGACCAGGACAATATCTTTGACTTACTTTGTAGAAAGGTTTGGAGGAAAGAAGTTAACCAACCAAGCTCAGATACCTATTTTCATTCAAGGACAGGATCTGGAAGACCATATTAAGACATGTGAAAAAGAATGGAGAAGACTTGAGTACAAAGATGAACGTGCATGGCCACATTTGTTTCCATCAACCCTCGCAAAATTACCAAACAAATGGTATAAGATGGAAGAAGCTCGAGGTGAAACATTCCTATGGCATGAACTCAGAGAAACTTTTATCAACGATTTCACCTTTATACCGCAAAATAAGAATTTGGTCGAAACAACAAAGCAGATTCACGAATTTATACAGCCAACAGAAAACAAACCCTTAAAAGATAACCGACAGACAATGGACTATAACAATATACAAACCGGGACAAGGCCAAAGTCGATGAGACTACATCTGGAAAATGAAAATACATAATGGAAAAGCTTTAGATGGAAATCAAACCATTTCGAAACGACCAAACCTATTTGCATAGTACTCAAAGTTGGAACAACCAACAAGGACGATACCGACCAAATGACTGCAGCCAACTTCCCTGCCACATTCTCATAGTTTAAAGAATGAATTTAACCAATCAATGAAGCCAAAGCACTAGAATGGCTAGATGCTAAGGTAAAAACTAGAGAATTCAACATCTCAAATGATGATCGACCAAAAATGGCAAAGATTGGAGACTACTGGAGTGAAGAGCAGATAACAGAAATAGTGAACCTCTTAAAAGAGTTCTAGGATGTATTTTCCTGAGATTATACAGATCTCAAAGGCTTAGTCCACAAAATGGGTGAAATGAAAATTGACACTAAACCTGATGTTCGACCTATGAACAAAAGGCCATATAATCTAGCTCATAAATACAAAGATATAGTAAAACAGGAGATTGATAACATGCTTGCAGTAGGCATCATCTACCCTATTGGCCAATCAGAATGGGGAAGTCCAATGGTTGTTCAACCTAAGAAACATGATCCGACCAAATTAAGAATTTGTGTCGACTTCGGGGAGCTAAATAAAGTTACACTAATAGACCCATTTCCAACTCCTTATACAAATGAAATCTTAAATGAAGTTGCAAGACATGAATGCTACTCATTTATAGATGGATTCTCAGTTTATAACCAAGTGCCAATAGCTAAAGAAGATCAGAAAAAGACAACATTTTTATGTGAATTTGGCTCATTTGCTTACAAGGTTATGCCTTTCGGATTAAAGAATGCACCTACAGTATTCTCTAGAATTGTGGTCAAAACATTCCAAGAATATATTTACAAAACCATGGTAGTATACTTTGATGATTGGACAATATACTCCATGTTAAAAGATCATTGCAAGTGGCCAAGGCTTATGTTGGAAAGATGTCGACAAATCCAGTTAGCTTTAAACATCAGGAAGTGCATATTTGCGACCCCCATAGGGATATTGTTAGGACACATTGTCTATGAGGAAGGAATTAAGGTCGACTTGGAAAAACTAAAAATTATCCTCGACCTCAAACAACCAAAAAATTAAAACAAGTCAGGGTGATATATGGCCACACATGCTATTACTGAAAATTCATAAGATATTATTTAGATATGACCTATGCACTAGAAGAACTATTAAGGAAATATAAATAATTCAACTGGACAGAGGAATGTCACATATCATTTGAAAAACTAAAAAGAAAACTAGTCGAAGCACCAATCCTAAGGTTTTCAAACTGGTCGACTAAATTCCATGTCCACATCGACGCATCAGTTTTAGCAATAGGAGAAATCCTAACTTAGCCAAGAGATGATGGAATGGATTATCCTATAGTTTACAGTAGCAGGAAACTAAACAAAGATGAATGAAAATATTCGACGATAGAAAGAGAAGCATTAAGAATGGTCTTTGCACTCCAAAAATATTGACATTATCTCCTAGCTAATCCATTTATCTTTTACACTGATCATCAGGCATTAAAATACCTTGTCAATAAGCCTCTACACCATGTAAGAATTTTTCGATGGCTACTTCTATTCCGAGAATTTGAGTTCGAAGTCGTTGTTAGACCAGGTAAGTTAAATTTCAATCCTAACCATTTATCTTGAATCAACACAGGAGAGGAACCGATAGGAGTCGAAGACGACTTACCAGATGCACATCTATTTCGAACAGAAGTAGTCCTGGCAGAGCTAGAGGAAGTAGCTCAGTTTTTAGAAGATGGAAAAGCACCAGAATGTATGAGTACAAAAAAGAAATAGATCTTAACCATGAAAGCTGCACCTTATAGCCTCATAAATGGATTCCTGTACAAAATGGGTTTAGACGACATCCTTATAAGGTGTGTACTAGAACATGAAAGGAACAACATTATGCATGAAGCACATTATGGACCTACAAGAGGAAATTTCCAAGCAGACACAATTGCAAGAAAATCCAACAATCAGGGTTATGGTGGCCAACACTTCACAAAGATTGCAAAAAATTTGTAATCCAATGCGATAGATGCCAACGACTAAGTCGACGCCTGCCTAGCACAGAAATTCCCTTGATCTCGATAAACCCAATTTTTACATTTGAAATTTGGGCCATCGACTTCATAGGACCATTTCCTATACCAGTAAAATGAACAGGTGCAAGGTACATAATAACTGCAGTTGAATATGTAACCAAATGGGCAAAGGCAGAACCAGTCGACACATGTTCCAGTGAGATAGCTACTAAGTTCATCTATGAGAATATTATTACCATATTTGGATGTCCATTAACCCTAATTAGCGATCAGGGAACACACTTTATCAATAGAACTATCAAAACCCTAACAGACTAGTTCCAAATCGACCATAGTTGGAGTACAGCATACCATCCTTAGTCGAATGGAGCAATTGAAGCATTTAACAAAACATTAACAAAAGGACTAACCAAAATATGTAATGCACACAAAGATGACTAGGATGAGAAGATACATGTAGTACTATGGGCATACAGAACAATATACAAATGTTCAACTGACCAAAACCCCTTTCGACTAGTGTATGGACAAGAAGCAGTAGTTCCATTATATTTTTTACAATAGACACCTATTATCACAGAGATTTTACATGTTGATGTCGAATAAGGAAGAAAGGACCGACTATTGCAACTAAGTAAACTCAAATAACACCGACTAGTGGCGATACAACATCAAGAAATCCAGAAATAACAACAAAAAGCATGGCACGATAGAAAAATAAAAAACAAAAACTTGTCGGTAGGAGACCTTGAATTACTATACGATAGTCGGGTAAAAGGCAAAGTTAAAAAGTTACATACAGAATGGATGGGACCCTATGTTGTCGAAGAGATACATGCCAACAGATCAGTCCGACTAAAGACGTTGAAAGGCATAGTATTTCGAAAACTCATTAATGGAGCGTGACTAAAATGCTACAGAAACTAAAACAAACACATAAAAAAAATCATATAACGACGATAACGTTTAAACAAAAACTATAAAAAACTAAAAATGCAAAAAGCAAATAGTACTGTTATATGCACAAAACTATGACAGGAAATCACCACTTCGATAACCGACATCATGCCCATCGACATAACACCATCGACCATTTTCATAACCGACATCGACTGACGACCTCGATAGTCCCATCGTGCATTTATGACTTCGAGCGCCAAAAGAAAATCACCATTAACGCACACTCAAGTGTTCTAGATGGAATATCACATCCGCCATTAATACACCCATCAACAAGAACATCTAGCGCATCCCCTATAAAATACTGAACCACCAAAGGATCATTCACCGCAATTCAAATAGAGAGAAAATCATGGCAACCAGACGACTGAAAACCAAGAGCACCATAGTAAAACTGACCCCGAGATTGATAATATGGCATCGAAACATACCAGAGCCTCAGCCAAGACCAAGGAATTATAAACTACAGAGACACCATTAGTGAGAAGATTAAATAACATTAAGGATACTAAGGTGCAGGAAGGCTCATGGGCCAAACTGTGGGCCGAGATAAAAGAATGGGCGTATGTCGACAAGAAGCCTACCCAAGTTGCATAGAAAATACAACACAGTTCCATTGTAAATTATGCCAATGCGCTACTCATGGCCAGCTTCGATGGCACAAAAGAAACAACAGTCAAGTTTTTCATAAGTTGGTACCACGACGACCAATTTTACTTCGACCAACCAGTCGACATCTCTGGGGAAGTCATTTCCCAATTAACAGGGCTATCAAACAAAGGATACCAAGTACCAGTCGGTATAAAAGAAGGACTGGTCGAAGAATTAACAGGGTTGGCATCGAGCAAAAACTCGAAAGGACTAATGATTGGTCACATAACACATCGAATGCCATAGATTGTGGCCAAAATCATAGCTATTACACTCACAATGGCAGGTCGTGGAAGTGGCCTCAAACTAGATATGTTGGAAGCAGTAGACACCATTGCAACCAACGAAAAGATATATAGATGGGATGAGTATGTCGCAGACATGATAAAAAACATCTATGATAAATGCCATGAGATAGGAGGAATTATCAAGTTCCTGTCCCTTGTCATATGGATAGTAATGTTTGCTATTTTCCCTGAAGGAGAAAAAAACTTTCAAGAACCAACAAAATTCCATATGTGGAGATTTAAAGCATTCTCCTAAAAAGGAACAATGAAGGAGCTTGCGAATGGGAAAGTGTTGTTGGAAAACTCACTCCAGTAGCTAAAGGTCTGTACGACCAGATGGAGGGTGCCTTAAAACATCCGATGAAGTCTTCCTAAAAAGGCTGACATTCAGCTAGAGCTCGACCATACTGTGGTATGGTACATGCAGGGAATGAAGTCAAATGCAAAGACCCTCGACTATTATCCATCAGTTGAAGCAATATTTTGGGAACTATCTCGACAGGCGGGAACAAAGATACCAATACCATCAAAATCAAAGGTAATGGAATTCTCGATAGAGGAATCGTTGACAGACCAAGAGAAGGAGGAGGATTACGAACTTAATCTATACATCAGTACCTTTGTGTCGAAGGAGGCACCGGTCGAAGGAACTAGTCAAATACAGATCATAATCAAGCCTCCGATGAAACAAAGGGAAGAAACACATGCAAAGCAGTAGGTAACCAATCTGGCTGAAGAAAATCTCATCCCGACTCATACACCAAGGGAAGGGATAGAAACTGAAAATCATGAGTATGCTGTCACCAAAGAGATTATCACCAAATTTTCGAAGGAGATAGTAGCTGCAAGAAAAAGAAAAAGAACACAGCCACAAGGAAAAGGTAAGCGCAAGCTTATCATTCTAGATTCCTCAGATGATGATGAGGAACTAGAAGCTACGACCCTTGACATAATAGAAGATGTCGCAGCAAACAAAGTGCAAGTCGAAACCCAATTTTAGAAATTTGTCGAGGTAGGGGCACAGCAAGGTCGACCAAAGAAGGAAAAGATCACACACACTTCGATGACTAAAAATGTAGTAGATCTTATGTCTACACCCCCACCTCTGTCTCTGACAAAAATAGCAGAAGAGCTAGTACCATAACAACTTTCAATAAGCCCACTTGACTTATACAAAAGTGCTATGTCGGAGGCTGTGAAGGAAAAGTTTGACCAGGACAGAGACCTCCAGGCTTACATCGAAAAAATGCCTGAGATATTCACCAAGGTGTAGAAGCTCTCTACCAAAGAATCTCTTTTCAAAGTCGGACGATCCCGACTACCAGTTTCCCAACCTGGCCAAGAACTCCAGAGGCCAAAGACAATTGCAATAATCAGCTTGACATCTGAAAGGAACCCCGATAAAGAAGCTGAATTTATCACACATTGGGTCACATCCATCATTCCGACCAACCCTAAACCCCAACCACTAGCTACTAAACCGATTGGAGGTGAGTAAGAAGAAAATATGGAGGACATAAATCGAGAAATTGACCAACTGTTCTCCAGCCTGGACTCACCTCCTCAGATCAACAATCCACCACTCGACCACACTTCCACCAGCCCAATCACACCCAACCATTCACCAACACCATCACCACAACCCCCTAACTCAGAACCCTTAATTCAAGGAGTTGCACCAGAACCACCGCCACCATTAGTAACAATCGCATCCACTTATGAATCCTCTACACCCAACCAACCCAAAGCACAACCAGATGCAGCAAACATTCAACCGACTCAAATAGAAATACCATCAACCAGTGCTGAACATCAAATAGACAATCCAGACTCGACTCTTGCAGGTACACAGGTGCCGAAACAAGTAGAACTAGAGAAGCACAAAAAGAAGAAGGAGAAAAAGAAGAAGGACCATCATGGATAGCCAGCAATGGTCCACATTAATCTACTTGGGTCGACCACTACAGTCGATGCAACCAAATTTAGAGATCCAGAGCTAGGACAACTAATGGAAGCACTAGCAGTCGAAGCAAAAACAAGGAACCAGCACAGACATAAGGAGCTAGACAATAAGGAAAAAGAACAAGTTAAGTTCCTTAACAAATGCAGGAACCTGGTCCAGTCTGTGATACCAAGACCGATAGAGGTTGACACCGACAAACTGCTAGAAAGAGCTTATCAAGTGTTTGAAAGCATGGTGTCGGCGCTCCGAGCACAAATTCGGGACACAAAAGAGGAACAGAAAGAAGAAACCGTTCGGCTACTAATGGAGCAACACATAGCCTTTTCAGAATCCTACAAAGTGTTGCAAGATCACATGGAGGAGTCTGTTATCATGGAAGAAGTACTGCAAGACTGGCCTGCTTACTACGGGCAAGTCTATCAGCAAACTAGGCAGACCCGACAAGAGATCCAAGCACTCGAGAAGAGGAAAAGTACTAATGAAGCAATCGGAAGCACAATTGAAGATCAGATAGTGCTTGAAACAACTAAACTGCAGAAGCTTGAATGGGAAGCACATCAGTGGGTGCATCAAGCCATCCCAAACTTAGAAAAAGTAGACATCATCTACCTGCAAATGAAACGACTCATAGAGACAGCTGAGGAAAAGGACCATTTTATGGGTCCCGACATGGAAAAAATAGTTGAAATTTCCATTCAAGAGAAAATGTCGATCTTATCAAGTCTGACTACATTGACCATCGACATACAGAAAATATTGCAGAGTTGGACGGATTTCCGACAAGTTGTGCTCGACTTCGAATCACAAGTAAACATCATGACTCGTGACACTTGGGAACAACTGGGCAGACCTCGACTATATGAGTCAGCTATATACCTGAAACTAGTCGACCAAGGCCTAATTGAACCTATTGGAGTCTGGAAAAATGTCGACACAATGATAAAAGGAATATCAACCAAAGTAGACTTTGAAATTATTGACCCTAAGGAAGGATCCAGCTCCTTCTCAGCATTAGTAGGTCGACCTTGGGGCAGAAAGATGAAAGCATCGATATCCCTAGATAAAGAGTGAATAAAATTAAAAGGAAACAGACAAAAGGTCATTGTAACTATTCATCCATCCCAAAGAGAACCTTGGATAGAACCTATCGATGAAGAAGATAATATCCGACAACTTTATCAGATACAAAATAATGCAGATTATATAGAACCTAATATCTATGGAGAACTTCATTTAGGAAACCAAGACTCAGTAGGATATAATTTATAAGCAGAATTATATGATTGGGAAGTCAAGAACTACGAAACACAAGCAAAAAGGTGCTAGACTATCCAAAAAGTACAGAAAAATACCACCCAACAGTGCTTCATAGTGTCCATTGTACCAAAAATATGAGAAAAGAACTAGGGAATACCCTACTTTAAAAATTACAAATGTAAATAATACACAAATACCAAGATATAAGGAAAGAGAATCACCAGTCATGCACATAGAACAAGTGTCCAAAAATATTGGTGAACATGGCCGACTACAAAGTTTAGTAGAGACTTTTACAGGACAAGCTGCTAGAAGGTGGGATACCCATCAGACAAGACTGCAGACCTGGACAATAGCTTCGACTTACTTTGTAGAAAGGTTTGGAGGAAAGAAGTTAACCAACCAAGCTCAGATACCTATTTTCATTCAAGGACAGAATCCAGAAGACCATATTAAGACATGTGAAAAAGAATGGAGAAGACTTGGGTACAAAGATGAACGTGCATGGCCACATCTATTCCCATCAACCCTTGCTGACTAAACAAATGGTATAAGATGGAAGAATCCTGAGGTGAAACATTCCTATGGCATGAACTCAGAGAAAATTTTATCAATGATTTCAACTTTATACCACAAAATAAGAATTTGGTCGAAACAACAAAGTAGATTCACAAATTTATACAACCGACAGAAAAAAAAACCCTTAAAAGATAACCAACAGACAATGGACTGTAACAATATACAAACCAAGACAAGGCCACAGTCGACAAGACTACAGTTGGAAAATGAAAATACAGAAGGGAAAAGCTTTAGATGGAAATCAAACCATGTCAAAACAACCAAACCTATTCGCACAGTACTCAAAGTTGGAACAACCGACAAGGACGATACCTATCGAATGACTGGAGTCAAATTACCTGCCACATTCTCACAGTTTAATGAAGTAAGTCAACCAATCAATGAAGCCAAAGAAACATAATGGCTAGATGCTAAGGTCAAAACTAGCGAATTTGACATCCCAAATGATGATCGACCAAAAATGGCAAAGAGTGAAGAGCAGACAACAGAAATAGTGAACCTCTTAAAAGAGTTCCAGGATGTATTTTCCCTAGATTATACAGATCTCAAAGGTTTAGTCCATGAAATGGGTGAAATGAAAATTGACATTAAACCTGATGTTTGACCTGTGAATAAAATGCCATATAGGCTAGCTCATAAGTACAAAGAGATAGTAAAAAGGGAGATTGATAACATGCTTGCAGTAGGCATCATCTACCATATTGACCAATCAGAATGGGAAATTCCAATGGTTTTTCAACCTAAGAAACATGATCCGACCAAATTAAGAATTTTTTTCGACTTCAGGGAGCTAAATAAAGTGACACTAACAGACCCATTTCCAACTCCTTATGTAGATGAAATCTTAAATGAAGTTGCAGGACATGAATGCTACTCATTTACAGATGGATTCTTAGGTTATAACCAAGTGCTAATAACTAAAGAAGATCAGAAAAATGCAACATTTGTATGTGAATTTGGCTCATTTGCTTACAAGGTTACGCCTTTTGGATTTAAGAATGCACCTACAGTATTCTCTAGAATTATGGTTAAAACATTCCAAGAATATATGTACAAAACCATGGCGGTATACTTTGATGATTGGACAATATAATCCATGTTAAAAGATCATTGTAAGTGGCTAAGTCTTATGTTGGAAAGATATCGACAAATCCAGTTAGCTTTAAACATCAGGAAGTGCATATTTGTGACCCCCATAGGGATATTGTTAGGAAACATTGTCTTTAAGGAAGGCATTAAGGTCAACTTGGCAAAAATCAAAATTATCCTCGAGCTCAAACCAACAGTAAACTCAAAACAAGTCAGGGTGTTACTTTGCCACAGAGGCTATTACCGAAAATTCATTAGATACTATTCAAATATGACCTATGCACTAGAAGAACTATTAAGGTAAGATAAAGAATTCAACTGGACAGAGGAATGTCACATATCATTTGAAAAACTAAAAAGAAAACTAGTCAAAGCATCAATCCTAAGGTTTCCAAACTGGTCGACTAAATTCCATGTCCACGTCGACGCATTAGGTATAGCAATAGGATCAATCATAACTCAGCCAGGAGATGATGGAATGGATTATCCTATAGTTTACAGTAGTAGGAAACTAAACAAAGCCGAATGAAACTATTCAATGACAGAAAGAGAAGCATTAGGAATGGTCTTTGCACTCCAAAAATATCAGCATTATCTCGTAGCTAATCCATTTATCTTTTACATTGATCATCAAGCATTAAAATACCTTATGAATAAGCCTCTACACCATGGAATAATTTGTCGATGGATACTTCTATTCCAAGAATTTGAGTTTGAAGTCATTGTCAGACCAAGTAAGTTGAATGTTAACCCCGACCATTTATCTCGAATCGACAATGGAGAGGAACCAACAGGAGTCGAAGATGACTTACCAGATGCACATATATTTTGAACAGAAGCAGTCCTAACAGAGCTAGAGGAAATAGCTCAGTTTTTAGAAGATAGACAAGCACCAGAAGGTATGAGTACAAAAAAGAAACAGATCTTAGCCATGAAAGTTGCACCTTATAGCCTCATAAATGGATTCCTATACAAAATGGGTTTAGATGACATCCTTGGAAGGTATGTACTAGAAAATGAAAGGAACAACATTATGCATGAAGCACATTATGGACCTACAGGAGGACATTTCCAAGTAGACACAACTGCAAAGAAAATCCAACAATCAGGGTTATGGTGGCCGACACTTCACAAAGATTGAAAAAACTTTGTAAGCCAATGTGATAGATGCCAACGACTAGGTCAACCCCTGCCTAGCACAGAAATGTCCTTGATCTCGGTAAACCTAAGTTTGACATATGAAATTTGGGCCATCGACTTCATAGGACCATTTCCTATACCAGCAAAACAAACAGGTGCAAGGTACATAATAACTGCAGTCGAATATGTAACCAAATGGGCATAGGCAGAACCAGTCGACACATGTTCTAGTGAGATAGCTACTATGTTCATCTATGGGAATATCATTACCATATTTGGATGTCCATTAACCCTAATTAGCGACCAGGGAACAAACGTTATCAATAGAACTATCAAAACCTTAATAGACCAGTTCCAAATCGACCATAGTTGGAGTACAACATACCATCCTCAGTCGAATGGAGAAATTGAAGCATTTAACAAAACATTAACAAAAGGACTAACCAAAATATGTAATGCAGACAAAGACGACTGGGATGAGAATATAACTGCAGTACTATGGGCATACAGAATAGCATACAAACGTTCAACCGACCAAACCCACTTTCGACTAGTGTATGGACAAGAAGTAGTAGTTCCATTACATTTCCGGCAACAGACACCTATTATTGCAGAGATTTTACATGTCGATGTTGAACAAGGAAGAAAGGAACAACTATTCCAACTAAGTAATCTTGAAGAACACCGACTAGTGGCAATACAACATCATGAAATCCAGAAACAACAACAAAAATCATGGCACGACAGAAACATCAAAAACAAAAAATTGTCTGTAGGAGACCTTGATTTACTATACAATAGTCGGGTAAAGGACAAACCTAAAAAGTTACATACATAATGGATGGGACCCTATGTTCTCAAAGAGATACATGCCAACGGATCAGTCCAACCAAAGACGTTGCAAGGCATAGTATTTCGAAAACTCATTAATGGAGCCCGACTAGAATTCTAAAAAAATAAAATAAAATAAAGAGCATATAACAACCATAATGGTTAAACAAAAACTATAAAAACCTAAAAATCCAAAAAACATATAGTACTGTTATACACACAAAACTATGACAGGAAATCACCACTTTGATAACCGACATCATGCCCATTGACATAACACCATCGACCATTTTCATAACCGACATCGACCGATGACCTCGATAGTCTCATCGCACATTCATGACTTCGAGCCCCAAAAGAAAATCACCATTAATGCACACTCAAGTGTTCTAGCTAGAACATCACGTCCACCATTAATACACCCATCAACAAGAACATCCAACACATCCCCTATAAATACTGAACCACCAAAGGATCTTTCACCGCAATTCAAACAGAGAGAGCATCATAGCAACCAGATGACTGAAAACAAAGAGCACCGTAGTAAAACCAACCCCCAGACCAACAAGATGGCACCAAAACAGGCCAGAGCCTCAGCCAAGAGCAAGGAATTACAGACTGCAGAGACACCATTAGTGAGAAGATTAAAGAACATTAAGAATGCTAATGTGGAGTAGGGCTCATGGGCCAAACTTTGGGCTGAGATAAAAGAATAGGCGTACGTCGACAAGAATCCTACCCAAGCTGCAGAGAAAATACAACACAGTTCCATTGTAAATTATGCCAACGCACTGCTCATGGCCAGCTTCGATGGCACAAAAGAAATAGCAATCAAGTTCATCATAAGACGGTACCACAACGACCGATTTTACTTCGACCAACCGGTCGACATCTCTGGGGAAGTCATTTCCCAATTAACAGGGCTATCAAACAAAGGAGACCAAGTACGAGTCAGTATAAAAGAAGGACTGATCGAAGAATTAACAGGGTCAACATCGAGCAAAAACTCGAAAGGACTAATGATTGGTCACATAAAACATCGAACGCCACAGATTGTGGCCAAAATCATAGCTATTACACTCACAATGGCAGGTCATGGAAGAAAGCTCAAACTAGATATAATGGAAGCAGTAGACACCATTGAAACCAACAGAAATATATACATATGGGCTAAGTATGTCGCAGACATGATCAAAAACATCTGTGAGAAATTCCAAGAGATGGGAGGAATTATTAGATTCCCATCCCTTATCTTATGGATAGTAATGTTTGCTATTTTCCCTAAAGGGGATAAGAAGTTTCAAGAACTGACAAAATTCCATATGTATTGATTCAAAGTGTTTTCCTAGAAAGGAACAATGAAGGAGATTGCAAATGGGAAAGTGTTGTTGGAAAACTGGCTCCAGCAGCTAAAAGTTTGTACAACCAGATGGAGGGTGCCTCAGAACATCTGATGAAGTCTGCCTAAAAAGGCCCACATTCAGCTAGAGCTCGACCATACCATGGTGTGGTACATGCAGGGCGCCAAATCAAATGTAAATACCCTCGACTATTATCTGTTAGTCGAAGCGATCTTTCGGGAACTATCTCGATAGGCGGGAACAAAGATACCAATACCATCAAAAGCAAAGGTAACAAACTTCTCGATAGAGGAACGGTCGGTCAGAGTGATTTCCTGGTCGGTTCACTCAACCGACACGACCTTAGGTGGCTGAGTTAATCTCTAATTAGTTGGCTGACTGACTTAATTGGCTGACCGACTAAGTCGGCATAATGACTTGCTCCTCCAACACATAGTCTTCGGCCTTTGGAGTACTTGGCTAGGTTGGGAAATGGGTAATCGAGATCTGCCAACATTGAACAGAGGTGCTTTGGTAGAGAGCTTCTGCACCGTGGTGAATATCTTAGGCAGTTTTTCAATGTATGCCTGGAGGTCTTTGTCATGGTCGAACTTTTCCTTCACAGCCTTCGACATAACATTCTTTCATAAGTCGAGTGGGCTTACTGAAAGCTATTCTGGTATTAGTTATTCTATTATTTTTTTCAGAGATGGAGGCAGGGGTGTAGACACGATATCCACAACATTTTCGGCGGTCGAAGTGTGTATGCTCTTCACCTTCTTTGGTCGACTTGGCTGTGCCCCTGCCTCGACAAATTTCTGAAATTGGGTTTCCACTGGAACTTTGTTTACTGCGGGATATTCTATTATTTTGAGGGCCGTAGCTACCAGTTCCTCCTCATCTTCTGAATATTCTGTAACGATAAGCTTGCGCTTACCTTTCCCTTGTTGTTGTTGCTGTGTTTTCTTCCTTTTTCTTGAGGCTACTATCTCCTTCAACAATTTGGTTATATTTTCTTTGGTGGTAGCATGCTCTGGATTTTTGGTTTCTATCTCTCCCCTTGGCTCTTGAGTCGGGATGAGATTTTTTTCAGCCAAATTGGTTACCTGCTATTCTGCATATGTCTCTTCTCTTTGTGCCGTCGAAGGTTTGATTATGATTTGCAGTCGACCAGGGCCTTTGACCGGTGTCTCCTTCAACACAAAGGTAATAATGTATAGGTTAAGCTCATAATCCTCCTTCTTCTCATGGTCTATCAATAGTTCCTCTATCGAGAAGTCTGTTTCCTTTTCCTTTGCTGGTATTGGTACTTTTGTTCCCACCTGTCGAGATAGCTCCCGAAAGATGTCTTCAACTATCAGATAGTGGTCGAGGGTTTTTGCATTTGTTTTAGTGCCCTGCATGTACCACACCACAGTATGGTCGATTTCTAGCTGAATGTGGGCCTTTTTAGGAATATTTCTTCAGATGTTCTGAGGTACCCTCCATCTGGTTGTGCAGACTTTTAGCTGTTGGAGCCAGTTTTCCAACAACACTTTTCCATTTGCAAGTTCCTTCATTGTTCCACTCTAGGTGAACGGTTTGAACCTCCACATATGAAATCTTGTCAGCTCTTGAAATTGCTTATCCTCGATAGGGCACAAAGAGTACATTACTATCCATAAGATAAGGGACAGGAACCTGATAATTCCTCCCGTCTCCTGGCATTTTTCACAGATGTTTTTGATCATGTCGGTGACATACTCAGCCCATCTGTATACCTTTCCATTGGTTGCAATGGTGTCTACTGCCTCCAACATATCCAGTTTGAGGTCGCTTCCACGACCTTCCATTGTGAGTGTCTTGGCTATGATCTTGTCCATAATCTATGGTGTTTGAGTTGTTATGTGGCTAATCATCAACCCTTTCGAGTTTTTGCCTAATGCTAACCCTATTAGTTCTTCGACCAGTCCTTCTTTTATATCGACTGGTACTGGGTCTCCTTTGTTTGATAGACCTGTCAGTTTGTAAATAAATTCCCCAGAGATGTTGACTGGTTGATCGAAGTAGAATCGACCGTTGTGGTACCTACTTATGATAAACTTTACCGTTGTTTCTTTTGTTCCACCGAAACTGGACATGAGTGGTGCATTGACATAATTTACAATGGAACTGTGTTGTATTTTCTCTGCAAATGGGGTAGGTTTCTTGTCGACGTACGCCCATTCTTTTATCTCGGTCCATATTTTTTCCCATGAACCCTCCCGCACCTTAGCATTCTTGATGTTCTTCAGTCTTCTTACTAATGGTGTCTCTGCGGTCTGTAGTTCCTTGGTTTTGGCTGAGCCTCTGGTCTATTTTGGTGCCATCTTGTCGGTCTGAGGGTCAATTTTACTATGGTGCTCTTGGTTTTCAGTCATCTGGTTGCTCTGATGCTCTCTCTGTTTGAATTGCGGTGAATAATTCTTTGGTGGTTCAGTATTTATAGTGGATGCGTTGGATTTTTTTGTTGATGAGTGTATTAATGGCGGACGTGATGGTCCAAAGAGAACACTTGAGTGTGTGTTAATGGTGCTTGGGTTTTGACGCTCGAAGTCATGAATGTGTGATGGGACTGTCGAGGTTGCCGGTCGATGTTGGTTATGAAAATGGTCGATGGTGTTATATCAATGGGCATGATGTCGGTGGTCGAAGTGGTGATTCCTTGTCATTCTTTTGTGTGTGTATTAGTACTATTTTTCTTTTTATATTTTTTAAATATTTTTATAGCTTTTGTTTAACCATTATGGTCTTTTTTTTAAGATGGATTTGTTTTAGTTTCTGTAGCATTTTAGTCGGGCCCCATTAACAAGTTTCCGAAATACTATGCCTTGTAACATCCTTAGTCGGACTGATCCGTTGGTATGTATCTCTTCAACAATATAGGGTCCCATCCATTCTGTATGTAGATTTTTAGGTTTTCCTTTCACCCGACTATTGTATAATAAGGCAAGGTCTCCTACCGATAGATTTTTGTTTTTGATGTTTCTATCGTTCCATGCCTTTTGTTGTTGTTTTTGGAATTCTTGATGTTGGATCATGATTAGTCGGTGTTCTTCAAGTTTACTTAGTTGCAATAGTCGGTCCTTTCTTCCTTGTTCGACATCGACATGTAAAATTTCTACGATAATGGGTGTCTGTTGTTGAAAGTGTAGAGGAACTACTGCTTCCTGTCCATAAACTAGTCGGAATGGTGTTTGGTCGATTGAACACTTGTATGCTGTTCTGTATGCCCATAGTACTGCAAGTATCTTTTCATCCCAGTTTTCTTTATCAGCATTACATATTTTTGTTAATCCTTTTGTTAATGTTTTGTTAAATGCTTCAATTGCTCCATTCGACTGAGGATGGTATGCTGTACTCTGACGGTGGTCGATTTGGAACTAGTCTATTAGTATTTTAATAGTTTTATTTATGAAGTGTGTTCCCTGGTCACTGATTAGGGTTAATGGACATCCAAATATGGTAATGATATTCTCATAGATAAACTTAGCAGCTATCTCACTGGAACATGTGTCGACTGGTTCTGCCTCTGCCCATTTGGTTATGTATTCGACTGCAATTATTATTATGTACCTTGCACCTGTTATTTTTGTTAGTATAGGAAATGGTCCTATGAGGTCGATAGCAAAAATTTTGAATGTCAAACTTGGGTTTACTGATATTAGGGGCATTTCTATACTAGGCAGGCGTCGACCTAGCCGTTGACATCTTTCACGTTGGCTTACAAAAATTTTGCAATCTTTGTGGAGTGTCGGCCACCACAACCCTGATTGTTGGATTTTCTTTGCACTTGTGTCTGCTTGGAAGTGTCCTCTAGAAGTTGCACAATGTGCTTCATGCATGATATCATTTCTTTCGTGTTTCAGTATGCACTTTCTGAGAATGTCGTCTAACCCCATTTTATATAGGAATCCATTTATGAGACTATATGGTGCAGCTTTCATGGCTAAGATTTGTTTCTTCTTCATACTCATGCCTTCTAGTGCTTGTCCATATTCTAAAAACTAAGCTATTTCCTCTAACTCTACCGGGACTGCTTCTATTCGAAATAAATGTGCATCCGGTAAGTCGTCTTCAACTCCTGTTGGTTCCTCCCCTGTGTCGATTCGGGATAAGTGGTCAGGACTGACATTTAGCTTACCCGGTTTGACAATGACTTCGAATTCAAATTCTTGGAATAGAAGTAGCCATCGACAAATTCTTCCATGGTGTAGAGGCTTATTTACGAGGTATTTTAGTGCTTGATGGTCAGTGTAAATAAATGGATTAGCTAGTAGATAGTGTCGATATTTTTGTAGTGCGAAGACCATTCCTAATGCTTCTCTTTTCATTGTCGAATAGTTTCTTTCAGCTTTGTTTAGTTTCCTGCTACTGTAAACTATGGGATAGTCCATTCCATCATCTCCTAGCTGAGTTAGGATTGCTCCTATTGCTAGGCTTGATGTGTCGATGTGAACATAGAATTTTATCGACCAGTTTGAAAACCTTAGGATAGGTGCTTCGACTAGATTTATGTTTAGTTTTTCGAATGATATGTCGCACTCCTCTGTCCAATTAAATTCGTGATCATCTCTTAGCAATTCTTCCACTGGGTATGTCATGTCTGAATAATGTCTTATGAATTTTGTATAGTATCCTGTATGACCAAGTAGTACCCTCACTTGTTTTGGATTCATCGAGGGTTTTAAGTCGAGGATGATTTTTATTTTTGTGAAGTCAACTTTAATACCTCCTTTACAGATGATATGCCCTAATAGTATTCCTATAGGATTTAAAAATATGCACTTCTTGATGTTTAGTGATAGTTGGATCTATCGACATCGTTCCAACATAAGTCTTAGCCATTTACAATGGTCCTTTAGTGTAGAGTATATTGTCCAATCGTCAAAATATACTGCCATTGTTTTGTAAATGTACTCCTGAAATGTTTTAACTAGAATCCTTGAAAAGACTGCAAGTGCATTTTTAAGTCCAAAAGGCATAACCCTGTAAGCAAATGAGCCAAATTCACATACAAATGTTGTCTTTTTCTGATCTTCTTTGGCTATTGGTACTTGATTATGCCCTGAGAATCCATATGTAAATGAATAGCATTCATGTCTGCTACCTCATTTAAGATTTCATCTACATAAGGAGTTGGAAATGGGTCTCTTAATGTAACTTTATTGAGTTCTCTGAAGTCAACACAGATCCTTAGCTTGGTTGGATCATGTTTCTTTGGTTGAACCACCATCGGACTTGCCCATTCTAATTGGTCAATAGGGTAGATGATTCCTGCTGCAAGCATGTTATCAATCTCTTTCTTGACCATCTCTTTGTATTTGTGAGCTAGTTAATATGGTCGTTTCTTGACAGGTCGAACATTAGGTTTTATGTTGATCTTCATTTCACCCATTTCATGTACTAGACCTTTAAGATCCTTATAGTCTCTAGCAAATACATCTTGAAATTATTTTAGTAGGTTTGTGATCTCTATTGTTTATGCTTCAGACCAGTAGTCTCCAATTTTTGCTATTTTTGGTCGATCATCATTTAATATGTCGACTTCTCTAGCTTTTATTTTAGCATCTAGCCACTCTGGTGCTTTAGCTTCATTGATTGGTTGACTTCCTTCCTTAAACTATGAGAATGTGGCAAGGAAGTTTGCTGTAGTCATTCGGTCATTATCCTCCTTGTCGGTTGTTTCAACTTTGCGTACTGTGCGAATAGGTTTGGTCGTTTCGACATGATTTGATTTCCATCTAAAAATTTTCCCTTTCGACTTTTCATTTTCCAACTGTGGTATTGTTCTGGTGTGTATATTGTTACCGTTTATTGTTGGTCGGTTGTCCCTTAGGGTTTTGTTTTCTGTCGGTTGTACAAATGCTTTGATCTGTTTTGCAATTTTGACCAAATTCTCATTTTGAGGTTCAAAGTTGAAATCTTTGATAAAATTTTCTTTAAGTTCGTGTCATAGAAATGTTTCACCCCAAGCTTCTTCCATCTTGTACCATTTGTTCGGTAAGTTGGTGAGTGTTGATGGAAATAAGTGTGGCCATGTACGTTCATCCTTATATCCCAGTCTTCTCCATTCTTTTTCACATATCTTTCTATGGTTTTCTGGATCTTGTCCTTGGGTAAATATAGGTATTTGAGCCTGGTTGGTTAACTTCTTTCCTCCAAACATTTCTACAAAATAAGTCGAAGCTGTTGTCCATGTTTGTAGTCTTGATTGATGGGTATCCCACCATCTAGTAGCTTGTCTTGTAAAAGTTTCTACTAAACTTTGTAGTCATCCATGTTCACCGATGTTCCTAGATACTTGCTCTACATGCATAACTTGTGATTCTCTTTCTTTATACCTTGGGATTTTTGTGGTATTTATATTTGTTGGTTATAATGTAGGATATTCCCTAATTTTCTTTTCAAATATTTTTGGGATGCTGGACACCACAAAGCATTGTTTGACTGGTTTCTTTTGTACTTTTTGAATAGTCCAGCATCCTCTTGCTTTTGTTTCATAGTTTTCAACCTCTCAATCATATAGTTCTGTATCTGAATTGTATCCTACTGAGTCTTGGTTTCCTAAGTAAAGTTCACCATATGTATTAGGTTCTATGTAATCTTCATTATTTTGTATCTGATATAGTTGCCGGATGTCAACTTCTTCATCAATTGGTTCTTTCCAAGGTTCTCCTTAGGATGGATGAATAGGTACTATGACTCTTTTTCCATTCCCATTTAATTTGATTCTTTCTTTGTCCAAGAATATCGAGGATTTCATTTCTCTCCCCCAAGGTTGACCTACTAATGCTAGGAAGGAACTAGATCCTTCCTTAGGGTCAATAATTTCGAAGTCGAGTTTAGTTGATATACCTTTTATCATTGTGTCAACATTTTTCCAGACTCCAATAGGTTCAATTAGGCCTTGGTATTCTAATTTTAGGTATATGCCTGATTCATATAATCAAGGTCTGCCTAACTGTTCCCATGTGTCTCAAGTCATAATATTTACCTATGATCCAAAATCGAGTACAACTTGTTGGACATGGTATCCTTCAATTTCCAAGTTGACAAGTGGGTCAGCATCACTTTTATCTTTTTGGTTTAAGCTGCAGATATTCTTTGTTTGTTTTTCGGTGTTTTTGCTGTGTTTTATTTTATACAGTAAGTCGATGAATTGCGATATTGTTTTATCTTTTTGTACCAACTGTATTAGCTCTTTTACTGTGTCTTGTTGATTATCATCTTCTTCTTCCTGTCAAGCAAATTCTCTAAATATAATTTTTACATATTTATATATTTGTTTTTCTTTAATGGGTCAGGATAAACATTTTTTTCTTTTATCTTGTTTATTTGGGGGTTATCATTCCCATTATTCATCCCTTGTCTGGTTACAATATGTAAATTCTTTGTATTGATAATATCATGTATTTGCACACACGACAAGACATTAACATTCTTCTTTTTATTTATTTTTTCAAGCATAATAGGGAAATCCTCTAATAAGTGATCCCCTACACCACAATTAGTACATAATTTTAGGTCAATATTGTCCTTGTATGGACAGTCTGCATGTTGGTGTCCTTCCTTGTAACATGTGAAACATTGGATGGGCTGATGTGGTCAGTTGTCTCGATTCCCAGAGAATCGACCTCGACTTCCATAGCCTCCATGTTGGTTGTCAAACCGGCATTCGTACCGATGACCTTCATACCTTTGATTACTTTGGTCGTTTTGCTCATTGTTTTGTGCAACTGCGTTAGTCTGATATATTGCCTGATAATTTTTTCGATTCTTTAGATTCAGGTGGCAATCTAAGGTGTTGTGATTTTTAGTTTCATAGATTGCACACCATGATGCTTTTCCATTCTTCATGTTGAATGGGAAATATTTTGTGGTATGCTCGCCATGCTCCTGGCAGATGTCGCAGAAACATTTTGTTTGCACAAATCAAACATCTTGTCGACTAATATCCTATCGACAGTTGTCCTTTGAATGACCGGCAGTCGAGCACTTTTTGCACCAAATATCCTGAATCTTAAGGTTTAGCTCTTTTAGATATTTCTGCATGATCTCAAGCTGTTCATCCAGTTTGTGATCCGTGGAGTATGCTGGAATGTATTCATCAATTTCTACTTGTAGAGATTTTGTGAACGCATCTTCATAAGTTTTGAATGTCTCCAGACTGATGTGTCGACGAATCTTCTATGACAAACCTGCAAGAAACCACTGGATTAATAGTTTCTCATCAATGACATAATCCAACTGGCTGAGAAGGTATTTCCAGCGTTTGTCATAGTCGCAGACAGTTTCTCCTAGCTTTTGTGATGTTGTCTTTAATTTCTTTGTTGCCAGATGTTTTGCATCTAGAGTTTTAAAGAATGATAGAAATTGTGCTTTAACTTTGGCTTTTGTTTCTCGTAGGGTTCTCTCAGAAAAGGTCATATACCAAGTTAATGCCCTTTTCCTTAAGGCGCCAGCGAACTACACCATTTGTCTGTCTTCATCAGTAACTTGGTTGGCCTCCCAAGTCGACTCACAAATGAACCAATGTCATCTGGGGTCCTCATCACCCTCATTTAGAGGGATGTGCATTGTCCCATGACCCATGTTAGAGTCATTATCACTGTCTTCCTTAGGAGGTGGCGATGGTGGGGGTGGTGGTGGGGATAGTGGGTTATTTTGTTTATTCTTCTGTGCAGAACTATTGGCGACAGAAATATTGTTTTCATCGGTCGTCTTGGTTGTCGTTTCTTCTCCGACAAGCAGTCGTTCGGGTTTGAATTCTCCTGTCAATGTCCAACTGCAATTATTTGTCTGCAGCTCCAAATTTTCTGTATCTTCCAAAGCTGTATTCGGTAGGGGGGGTGCTCCTTCAGGTGTCGGGTAAAGTAAGTGGATACTTTGACTGGAGGGTAACGCTTGAAGCGTGACCCAATTTCCTTCTTTTGGTTGACGGATAATTAGATGATTATCATTGTTTCTCTCATCGTCTAGTCAGATCCAAATACCAAAGTCACTAGCTCCTATTCTGAGGTCCTCTTTGAAAATTGTTTGTATCTTGGTACTCGGATCGGTCAGAGATAGAGGTCTTACCTCCTGGGAGACTTCTAATTGGAGAGCTTCTTACTGCTCTATCCACAAATCTTCTTCCATAGGGGATGCTTCTTCTTCCACGCCTTCCTCATGTCGGTCATGACCCGACTCTGGCAGACTTCTCTCTTGGTCGGTCACCCTAGTGCTCATTCCTCTTTGTAGTGCTATGGCTCTTTCTCTTCTCTCCTCCCTTCTTTGCAACCTCTTATCCCTCTCTATTTTCTAAAAGTCCGCAGTACCTTTATGTGATATTGTCCTTTCAATTTCCTTTTTAGGTTGACTTCTCATTGTTGGTGAATGGTTTCTCTTTAGTCGACTAGAATCCTCTCCACTTTACCCCGACATACGACTAACTACCCCACCATTTCCTACCCGACGCTTTAGAAAGCTCAAATAGTTATGTTCACTTGCTTAGGAAGTATTCCCACTCCCTTTCGGCAATGAATTTCTCCCACTTCTTCTGTTTCTCTGCCTAGTTAGTATTTTGTGGCGGTTCGCGTAGTAATGAACGAGGTTCAACAATATGACCTACTCCTTTCTCGATCATAAATTTGAACAGCAAGGTTGGTAAGGAACACAAGAATTGTTCGGTGAAGTCTGTGTAGAATTTCTTCTGGATAGTTTCCACCGAAGTTCTTTCCTCTATGGCTTGCTCCTCATAGAATTTGTCGGTGATCTTTTAGAACCACTCCGATAGGTTTGTTCTTCCCCCTTGAATCGGTTTGTCTAGCAGTTGTTGGTCTTTAATCGCTTCCGACTTTTTCATCCAGGAGTTTCTTCAAAAGCTGGGGCACTGATTCTACAAACTTCTCATGAGTTTTAGTAAAGAACCTTTCTTTTGCTTGAGCAGTCGTTAATTTGTTTCTTCGTGAGTAATTTTGCAAGTAGTTTGCTATTTTATGCTCCCACCAGTCCTTAATCTCTTGTTCTTATATCATCTTCTTGTATACATCTCATACATGTACTACTGACAACGGAACCAATGTTGTAATCTCACATATCACATAGGGTTACTAATAATACACATTAATACAGACATACATAACAGAGACAAGAGACAAGAACAAGTAAGTAGAATAACAGATTATATTATAGTGAAAGGACCCTTATTCTTGCCTCAATCTTCTCAGGGTCCACAGATATTCCTTCATTTGAGATAATGTGACCCAAATAATGAATTTTATCTTTGTAAAAGTCACATTTGCTCAACTTTCCATACAACTTATGCTCCCTTAGCAATTGCAATTCCATTCTCAAATGTTCTTCATGCTCTTCTTCATTCTTAGAATAAATAAGAATGTCATCTAGGAAGAAAAGAACAAACTTGTCCATACAATTGCTAAAAACACTATTCATGAGATACATGAATGTAACTGGTGCATTTGTGAGACCAAATGGTACCACCACAAACTCATAGTGCCTATACCTTGTTCTAAAGGTTGTCTTATGAATATCTTCCCCTTTGATTCTTACCCGATGGTAACTAGACCTCAAGTCCATTTTTTAAAATACCTTTGCTCAACTCATTTGATCAAAAAGGTCATCAGTTTGAGTGTCACATCCCCTCCCGTCCATTAGAGAGAGAGTGTGACCATTTTTGCTACCTAATTGATGCAGGAGCATCCAGGTCGAAGTTCACTCTATTCAATTCAGTGTATAAATTATCTTCACTGCCCAATCATAAAGACATTGAACCTATCAATGATCAATTGGACGATCTACGAAGAAATATCTCATAGGAGATTGAGCGGTGGAGAAAGATCATGACGAAAATTGACGGTCACAATCTGTTTTGCATCTGGAAACGGATCAACGATTGAGAATCAACGGTGTGGAAAGCTTGAGTTTGCAGAATTAGGGAATATGGAAATTGTAATACCGCATCCCGCATGCGGAATAGGCTATTGCAGAAATAGAAATTGTGAAGCTGCATCCTACATCCCGCAAGTTCCGGAAAGGAGAGTTGCAGAAGGAAATATGTGGGGAACAGAATTTTCAGAAGGACATTACCGCATCCCGTAAGTTGCGGAAAGGATAGCTATGGAAGGAATATTTTTGTCAGGAATTTGGACCTGTTAACCGAAGTCTTGGACAAATTTGGACATTCAATCCATCACCAATCCGGGAAATCTAAGCCCATAACGTAACTTTAAAATGCATTGAAAGAAAACATACACAAATTCATACAATTGCAATTATGTAGCGGAAGCAATTCATCAATTCAGCACATTAGGAATGTTCATCATATTTCATTAAGAAAATGCAAATGCAAAGATTAACATAAATAAGAATACTTATCTTGAAAGAAGTTTGTCTCGCAACCAGCTACGTCACTGCACCATTCCACCCAACCATAGGCCAATGCGCTCATCAATCTCTCAGTAGCACTACCACCCCCGAGCTGGGCATGATTCCCACAAGGAATAAGGAACAGTAGTAGGCTCACACATAGCCAAGGATATAACAAAACTTAGCCAAGCCAACATAGTTGGGTTTATCATGCTGCAAAGGAGCTAGAAAGGTTGACTGCTAAGCTAGTGAGCTCAATCACATAGCTATGGATACCTGGACCAGATATAGTATGGCGTCTAAAACATCTACACACCCAACACAAGGAAGCATTCCCTTCTATGCTACCTATTCCCTTAGGCTATGCCTTCCATTCCAGTGTTGTTCAAGGCGTGCAAAGCTCCTTAGAAAATTGAATGAGAGTATTTGCAATGATTCGCTTCTCATAGTATTCTCGATGTGATGGGAATACTATACATAACTACCCCTGAATGTTTTGTCCCACAATTGCCACATTCTAGTTCCGGCCTTCGGCAATCCCTGAAAGGATGAAAGAAAATCAAAACCACTAAAGTTGTGAGGAAACTGAGTTCGATTGCCCGAATTACTATTTTGTAGGAATTACTGCCATGATTTGAAGCCTTTAAATTCTTGATTATATCTCTACTTTGCACTTTGATGAAAACAAATTGTTCTCTTTTGAGGTCTCTACAAGTCTCTCGATTTGAGATGAAATGACAAAGCAAGATTTGGATTCGTTTGCATAGAACGAAGCTGTGCACAAACAATTTTTTAAGTAGTAGTCTGAATTTTTTTCCATTGTAGACATATTAAGGGGAACTACATACCGGTTACGATAGTATTCCATTCCTGCAAGAGAAAATATATGCTAGTTGCTTCCATTAACGTTGGAGCAACTGGGTTTCTGAGATAATTCATAGCCTGGTCCATTTAAATTGGATTCACTTCCTATGTGATGTGTACCATTGTTGGGACATTTACATTTTCGATTCTCTTGAGAGAAAATCCCATAGTTGTCGCAAGAGATCATCAATTGCCATTTACTCATCGCCTCAGACAAAAGTTGGAAAGGCTCTACAAGTCTAGCTTCATATCCTCTCATATTCCCATCGTAATCCAGCCTTATGTATACAACATATGAAGATATATTCGGTTGGGATTTGATAGCACGAGAGAGGTAATAATGTGGAGTAAAAGATGAAATATCACACATATTCGATGCACTGCTAACACATGTTTATCTCTTTTGATAAGTGAAGCAAGGTTTAGATTATTACTCATCTTTAGAAAGCAAGTAAACATTGATCTAGGCATTTCACTGCTCTCACTTTCTTGGATAAATTTCTCAACCAATGGTTTTATTGCTGGAAAAAACATACTCCATAAATTTGTACCATAATAAATTGAGTCATACATACTCAAGACAACGGAAATAACCTTAAGACAAAACAATCTCTTGTCTTTGATCCCACCAAGAAATAATGCTAGCATTATATACGATTCATAGTGGCACTTCTAATGTGAACCCTACTTGCAGGCAACCTGGATGATGGCGATATATTATCAACAACATTTTATCAAGTCCTTTTCAAAATTGAATAAAGCACCAAAATTAATTTATTTATGGATCTTTTTACATTTTAAATTATATTATTTTTATCACTCTTTTTACATTTTCAAACATTAATAATTTCCAATCACATTGAATTATAAAAGTGTTACAAACAAGATATCAACTATAATGCTATAGTTTCCAAATTCCCCAAACGCAATCCCAACTATTTATCATTCTCATCATACTTAATTAGCATATAACTTTTTAATATAAAAAATAAACGTTATTTAATTTTGTGAATAACATATTCAAAAACCAAACAAAATATACATACCTTTTTAAATATAAGCTCCTAAAAGGGGAAAAGGATCCATGTATAACCTATAAAGTGTTACCCCCCAATTAGAACTCAAACTTGAAACCTGAAGCAATTACGTGTAAGGTCGCGAAGGGACAAAAACACCCCTCATCTCATTAAATTAGACTCAGGATATAACATGAGGTTCAATTTGATGATCGAGAAAAATAAAATATATAAAAATTAAAATGAAAATACTATTTGGAAGTAATTGTTGATTAATATTAAATTATACATTATTTTAATAACATTCTTTTTATCTAAAATCTAAACATGTAGGTACATAGTTGTTTTAAATAATTGTAATTAACAAAATATTAATTTTTTCTAATTTATTTTGTAAACTTTTTTAATCTATTTCGGTAAGTTTGAACTTCTACAAATTCAATTGTCAAAATTTTCACTTAAAGAAGTTTGGACCTCTATCACAATAAAAGGTCATATTAATGTGCAATGTATCCGTTCTCCTCTAGCCTCTATCAGAATGATTGAATTAAGAAATTAATCTCAATAAATAGGTAAATATTTCTCTAAGCATCTCAACTTCTATCAAAATGAACGACTTAAGATAATAATATCAATAAGTAGATAAGCATGTCACACTAAAAAAAGATATTAATTTCACTAAATACGTAAACATGTCGTAATGAATGATTCAATATATTAATCTCTATAAATAGGTAAACATGTCTCTAAGCATGTTGAATGAGTCATAGATGCCTACAATAATTTTGTACTAGAATGATGTTCTTCCACTAATGTAGATTTTATATTTAATGTTGTAACCTCATTTGTGTGAAAAGTGGCACATCCATTTGTGTACCATCTCCGTAAAAAATTTCATGGTTTAGGAAAATGAGAATCCCAATCATCTTGAAATTTCCTATTTCAACGATGAAACACATCAACCAAAGGTTAAATGGGGCTCACTGCAATACATATACTCAAGAAACATTATGGAGAAAACAAGTTGCATCTTATATAATTATAACTAGTAACCTCTGCCCTTTGGTCTCTTTAATATATCCCAAACAACTTATATCTTAATATTTTAAGGAATTCTGATCCATTGGAGGAAATTATTTTCCACTCTATATTTGTTTCATTTAGGAAAATGTAGCTAGAAAAACTTTCAATCGATCCACATAGATAGAATCATGCAAAAATTGGGCACTTACTAAGGTATCTATCAGTTCGCTCATAAGAAAAATTACTAATTCATTTCCATATATTTGTGGGCTATAATTACTTCACTTTATTCTAACATCTCAATCAAGAAAATACTCGTTCAAAAAATTCCACTTACTCACTTAAATATCATAAATATCTAAAATAAAAAGATATTTATGCAGGTCAAGATTACAATATTCTTAAGCACATATCAAACCTTAAAATTAAAAGTAGGGATCTAGCCTAGACTCTTTAGTAAAGATATCAAACATAAATAACATATTCTATATAAGGCTTTTCTAAAACCATGGCTTCTAAAACTACATGAATGTTGACTTACTAATTATGTATATTATCTTAGCTAAATCTATCAACCTTGCTTACATTACAACCTAGATTCCTTAGCCATAATTAGCTTACAATGGACCGAAAAACCTTTGGTAAAAAAAGACTCAAAACAAACAAAAAATGGACCCAAAAAATTCTACCCCTAGGAACTAATTTGTCATGGGAACTACAAAGAGTACACATGTCCAATAGAAATAAGGAATTATATCACAACGTCCATTTTTAATATGAATAGGTGGCCTTGGAGAGAAGGTACTATGTCAAAACCTCCCCTCTTAACTTGAATAGGGGGCCTCAGAAAAAAGGCATTATAACACAACCTCCCTTTTTAATTTGAATAGGGGGCCTTGGAGAGATGGCATTATATCACAACCTCTCCTCTTAAATTGAATAGAGGGCCTTGGAGAGAAGGAATTATATCACAACCTTCCTCCCTAATATTGAATGTGTGCCACATAATAAAGATATAATATCCCTCAAGAATGTGTGCTGCGTAATAAAGATATAATATTTCTCAAGAATGTGTGCCACATAGTAAAGATATAATATCCCTCAATAATACAAGATCATTTATCTTATTAATGCATAGAAGAATTCAAATGCTATGTAAGTAACTTTTATTTAAGTGGATATTTATTGGAAAATAGAAGAGTTAAATAAATAATGAATGAGCATTCGTTTTCCTCCTAGTTTGTTGGATCTTGAACCTGTGTTCTAACTTCCACATCAATAATATCCAAGTAACCATTATCTAAATATTCAATGGAATATTTAGGATTGAATATTTAGGAGAACATAGGAGTTAGATAGAATATTCGATAGTATACAGTCATTTTCCTGCATGATTGACGGATTCCCAAACTGTGCTCTACATCACACAAAGAAAAACTAAAGTATAATTTAACTCAAAGAGATAAAATACAAGGTCGTCTAAAGATAAAGGGAACAAGAGCTAAAACTTAGACAATAAAGAGAAATCCTAAACTAAATAAACTTCCTAATTTTAATGAAAATGCTAGTCAGCAACAAAATTTGATGGAAATTACAGATGCTTCAAAATGCAACAACAAATTTATTTGCGAATAAAAGCAATTTACAATACTATGCCATCCAACTTAGTAATAAAAAGGTAGAAATTAAGAGAAACACCCGAAACAAGAAGAGTAACTATATATTAAAGATTGGGTGAATTCTCCTATGCATCTTGATCTCTTTTTGGTGCAACAATCTATAAATAGATATAGATGACTTGTTTTCAAGTAAACAAAAAACTATAAGATGAAATAGTGATGAACCAAGGAAACAAGAGACATTTGCAAGGGAGGGTGAAATATTGATGAACCAAGTCAACAAGAGACAATTATAAAACATAAACATTGAGTTTAATTACCAAGCTATAAATTTGTTGAGGTTAAGAGCTTGCTTGCCTCCAAACTGAGTAATTCATTGGGTTAAGGTGATATATTCCACATACAAGTGAGTGATTTATATATTTTTCTAGATGAGAGAGTTTGTGTGCCTCCCACGTTGGAATTTTTGTGTTTTGGCATGTGATTTGTTGAGAATACTAAATGAAGTTATCACTGATTTGTTTAAGAAAAGAAAAGTCAATGAGGTTGAAGGTTGGTTTTGAAAAGATTAGTCAATGAGGTTGAAGGTTGAATAGTTGGTTTTGAGAGGCTCCTTCCACTATGAGGTGATCAATTTACTAAAATACAAGAAAACCAACATATCCTACTTTCTAGTAATGGACTCCATTGGAATTTGGTTGCTTATTTGTGATGTGAATATTCATGTAGCTATTTATTGTATCATGATACAACTTCTTACAATTGGCCCTTCATTTCTCTTCCCTGCCAAACTTGCTTCTTACAGTTGGCCCTTCATTTCCCTTCAGTGCAAAACTTGTAGTCTATTTTCTCAAGGTACAATGCCAGGTCTGTACCAACTCGCTTTTAGTTTCTTTTTTTCATCTTTCCTTACTCTCTAACGACAACCTATCGACATATTATTGCACATTCTTGGAACAATTGCTAGTTTAAGTTCAATAACAAATGCCTCAACCTACTCCATATAAAGCCAAAAAAAAAAAAATATTTGATTAACTCAATTTAAATATTAATTTGATTTTATTATTTGACACCCAACCTAATTTTTTCTTATTATTTTGCACCCAACCATCAACACATTTTCTTACGATTGTGAATACAATGAAAAAATTCATTTCATTATCGATAAATAATTTTCAGATTTCAACTTGGCCATTCACACCTCTAATATTCGGAATACACAATCTAATTACATTTACAAAACAAGTGAAATAGCAGCAAGGCTGCTTATACCTGCCTCTTAGAAATATTTTATTGTGATATTGTATATAGTTTAAAGCTAAAAGTTAAAGAAATTATGAAACATTCAAACTTGAAACAATGTATTACTTGTTGCCATGGTACTTATATTTCTATGTGAGATGTCACTCTATTTTAACTTCTATCTTTTTGCAATGCATACCACAAATATTTTGTAGTGAAAAAATAAATAATTATATGAAAATTCGGTCTAGGATAACTTCAATTCATAAGGTAAACATGATACGTACATTATGAGATATGTATTGACATATATTTTCTTTTACGTTGTATATATTTTAGCTAGTCCCTGCTCCAAAATAATGTTTAAAAATTGTATAATTGGTTATAATTTTTTTTTTTAATTATTAGAAAAATTTAGTTAGGTGTTCACAATTGCTTCATATCTAATATAGAACATTTGAATGGTTTCATTATTTGAAGTAGAACATTCGAATTTTCTTTTTATTTATTGCATTTAATGCAAAGTGCATTAAAAGATAAGTTGGACTTGGTGTTTTAAGTTTGAGCAGTACTTTGATCCTAATATTTGATCACCAAAGTTTTGACATTGGATCCCAAAAATTCGGTCTCATGTAGCTGTAAGAGAAAAAGTCTTTGAGACTTTTATCAATCATCAAACATTCTTTCGTTGAGATGTATAAGTTCCATAGATATTGAAATGGCATGCGATGGTGATGAAGCATTTAGACATTTTGCTTGTAGTTTAATTTCTACATTTTCTTTATAGGTTTTTTCATTAGGATTGGCAAGACTAACAATATGGTTATGACAATTTGTTTGTAGTTTAATTTCTACATTTTCTTTATAGGTTTTTTCATTTTCTACAATTTGTTTGTAGTTTAATTTCTACATTTTCTACATGCTTCTCAACACTCATTTTTCGTGACACAGGTGTAAGGTTTATATACCCTACTTCCATGTTCTTTCAGAAATTAGTTGTTATAATGAAATTTTTAACACATGCTTTCATATTGCTTAGAGATATTTTGATTTTTTGAAACTGAGTTTACCCTAAGCAACCTAGCTAGTCCCTGCCATAGAATAATATTTACAGTTTCATTTATTGTATTTTTTTTATTATATGTAATAAAATATTAATTTTTATGTTGCATTATATTTGACAAATTATTAAGAAATTTTTTTAAGGTGTATTTTACGGTAAATTAAGTTACAACCCTTAACATGGTTGGATTAGTGGATCGACCCAATCATCAACTCAATTCTTTGGACAGTCAAGATTCAAAGTTCAATCCGGCTCATCCATGATAATTTCTCACCCTAGGGTTTAGGTAATCTGAATATTGTACCCTATATTAGTCTATATTTTAAGCATTAAACATAAACATGGATCATGTGAACAATATTATTATTATAAAGTACGTTCATGCATAAACATAACACTAATAGTAAGTTCAAGGCTAATTCCAATGGAAATCGTTGTGCATTAGTTTCTTACATGGAGTTGAATGATAGAAAGCAATAGTATAAATTTTTATTTATTTGTGTTAATATGGAGAAACATTATAAATTAGAGAAAATCACGTGTACTTCAATCATTCACAAAAGTCGTATATTGAAGAGGAAATTGTTAAGAGGATTGTGTGAATGATTTGTGGAAGAATAAGAAACTAGTATTTAATTATTTTCATTTGCCACTAAGCTCAAAACGTGTAATTATTTTCATTTGCCACTAAACTATGTAACATTATGTATAAATGAGTGACATGTCACCATTTGCGTTATATTATTTAATTCACATAAGCCATATTGTAATACAGATGAAAGTAGTGGTGGCCCGGTGGGTGTGCACACAACTAACCATTAGTTTCTTAAAGGGCGTGCGTTAAGTAGTGAGAAACCATAACAATTATAGGTTGATAGAGGTCAGGATAGGTTCCTTACAAGAAATTTTATTTTTATTTTTTTAAAGTTTGTTGCGTAGGATGACGAACTATTTTAAAACATAGTTCCATTAACTGACAGGCACACGAATTACTTGTCAGGTGAGTTGTTAACAATAAAGTAGACCTATGAATTTTATTTTTTATTTTTTTAAAGTTTGTTGCATAGGATGACGGACTATTTTAAAACATAGTTCCATTAACTGACAGGCACACGAGTTACTTGTCGAAACATGCAATTGACCAAAGCCACGTTTAATCCATGCACAATATGAACTTCGAGAGGCCAAAAGTAAGGGATAACTCCGAGAAGAGGAATAATCTCTATGAGAAACTTCTTTCGTTCCAAACATTGCTCCCTATTAGCGTGCATAGTTATGGCCTTCTGTACAATTTTTTCGTTATCTTGGGCGCCAGAAATTGCCCCGCCGAACTGTACTCTGGTGAAGGTATGAGAATACTACTGGTCTATAGAAAATACAAATTAGTAATGCAAACACGTGAATGGGAATTTTAGCCTCCCACAACACTGAACAAGAAAAAGCCTTAAATTGAGATTACATTTGCCATTTGGTAAGCAATCATAGCAACCATTAAAGAGAACAAATCTAGGAGGATTAACTAAAAGGAAATTCAGTGCAAATATAGAAACCCTGTCATTATTTATAAGTTATTTGACTTAAGCACAGGACAATGGACAATGCCTGCATCGGTGTCAGAAAGTGGCTTTCGTGAGCATTGTAAAGGTGACAGAGGAGAATGTGGTTTTTTGTATGGCAAAAGAATCGTATTGTAGGAAGAAATGCACGAGAAAAAGCTGAGCCACAACGAGAACATTACCCTTATTCCCCACACACTGCTTGTTATCCGTAGACATTTCATCCGTTTCACGGTCGTTAGACCACAGCAGGTGCTTCAGCATCTTCTTCCCATCGTCGCCCATGAACCGCCGCAGGACAAACTCCTCTGCCCTATCGAACACTTTGGGATCTCTCGTTGCAAACGGCTGGTACCCACACACCATCTCTCCCTTTTTCACCGCATAATGCCCGTCGTGGGATTCGACGAAGAAATCCTCCTTGGCTCTTCCATACTGTAGAGGAACAGGCGGTTCTACTCTCATCACCTCATATGCAGTCGAACGGACTAGTGCCATGCTCTCCAGAGCCCTGCTATTGAATCCGACGTGTGCATCAATGGCTTCGCGAACCTCTGCAGCCAAATCTCTGTGTAGTTCGCCCCCGGCGGCAGCAATATATTTGACCATATTGGTCACGAAAACACGCAGTCCCCTGAAGGCGTTGAAGGCGATGTAAAATAGAAGATTATTGCAGGCTGCAATCTTCCAGCATCGATTAACGTCTACCTCCAATTTTTCTTTTCCGACTGGTGGGCTTAGAGACATTTGGCCCTCAGTCATAAACAAATACATGGCTGGAACATCCAGGCTAACATGAGGTGAGGATTTATGGTCTAAACTTCCCCGCACATTTAAGAAGTTCAAATTTCAAATTTGGGATGGTCAGATGCATGCATGCCATGGCATGTGAAGTGGTCGCCTTGAGAATTGGACGACTACGGATGACATTACGATTTCTCTTGGTACGTGCGTTAGTGAAGCTCGAAACCCCGTGATGGAACCAGTTAACGAGAGGGACCCAAGAAAGGGATTGTCAAAAAGACGATCGTCGGTGACCAACTGCTTTTCTGATTCCGACTGATGAAGAATAGGGATGATATGAGGGGACCACATGAGCCAGCTAGCTTAACCAGCATGAACGTACATGCTGGTTAAGCTCAGCCGTCTTTATTCTCTCTTCAAATACTATTCCCACTCGCCAGGCCATAGGCCAAGGGAAATGCTAGGGCTAATAGGTGAAAGGTCGTTAGGAGGAGGGTTGCTAGTGAGAGGCCATTAGATTGCAGCCGCTAGAATTTTCGAAATCCCTCCAAATCATCACAAATCCTCCAAATCAAATGACAAAGCAAGCACTCATGGGAGGAGCCCATGGGTCCATGAGTTTGCACAACCTATTATGATAGTATAAAGTTTAACGCTAGCATCCATTCAACGGTTTAAATCTCCAATATAATAGTATAGGCTAGACACCTATGATTAAGCTTGTCTTACTATAACACAACATGTATTAGCTATGAATAAATGATATTGGATTTCCTATGATTCGATCCATAAATGTTGTGTTAACTATGAGACCTAGTTCCGAATAAAAAGAAAACCCAGTCTTAGATCCTTGAGATGAGTTTATGGGAGTTTTTTGGTGAGTTGGTGTTTTCTAAGATTTCAATGCCAACAAGGCGTATCATTTTGGCACTTGCTTATACCTAACAAATATAGGGTAGCTTAGAGGGGGGCTTTTAGGCCAACTATTGAGATGTTAATATAACACATTTTTTTTGAACACCATTATGATGTGTGTGTATATATATGGTTTTTATTTTAGCCTAGTCTCGATGGGACCTTTAAGAAGAGAAATTTGCACATTTTCCATTACATCTTTGGAAATCAAAAATCCATTTGCATTTTCCATTAGATCCCTTAAAAATCTCCAAGCCATCGCATCATTTTAACTTGTAATTTTAACACCATTCTTAAACTCTTCTCAATTTTTTTTAACTTTTTATGTCCAGATGAGAGACATTTATAAAGAGTTCACCTGAATTAAAGTATCCGTACATTAGTGAAATATTTTTCAAAACCTAATGTTGAACATTACTTAAAGAAAAAAAGTTAAAATATTTTTTAAATTATAGATTTATCTCTGGTGTTATTAGAGCGTTACATGATGACGTCTTCATTGTTAACGGTGTCTCGGGCGTTGGCGGCGGAGCTTATGTAAGCTCTATTTAAATCTCTGCTTACATAGTTTCCATTAACTGACAGGCAGACGAATTACGTGTCGAAACATGCAATTGACCAAAGCCACGTTGAATCCATGCAAAACCACATGGACAACATCCTTTGTGAACTGGGAGATGGACCACGTCGGCAGAGAACTGGGAGATGGACCACGTCGAGCTCTGCTGGTAGAGTACTCTCGTTTACGGTCATATATCCTCCTCTCTTTGGAGAAGATGCCTTAATCAATACAGGCTTGCTCAGCATAATGATTGAAGCTGTGCAGAATTAACCAACGTTCAAGATACAGGTTAAATTTGTCATTTGGTCGCAGGTTTGGAATTATTTCAAGTTTCCCTTGTGATATCTCATTCCTTCATCTCCTAGCTGCAAGTGCAGGCTTAGGCAGCATGAAGAATCCATTGAAATATTGAAAATGGCACTCGCTATGTGCATCCATGGGAAGGTTTTTGAGATGGATTTTGGAGCCTTTCAACATGAGAATGCATTGAAATTTTACAATGAAGGACTCAAAATTCAGTAGGCCAAACCCACAAAGAAGCTTTGAGGGCTTGAAGAGATTGAGGTTTTCATAAAAATTAAGAGGTCATAGAGTGGCAGCAAGGACAACAGCCTTCCTTTATGTTTCTCGGTTGCCTATGAAGCAAAATCCTGGCGTGCACCTACCCATTCATTTCAAAGATGGTTTCTTATAGCCAAAAGTCTGCCAGGAATTTAGTGGGAGTGAAGCATGTTTCAACCCAAAAATAGTCGACAATTTTGGAGCAATTTAACACATGGAGGGGAATAAATCCAAATGAAGTGGCTGCATTCATGGGGTTTGCATCCCGAGTTCCAGCCCGCTGCTACCTGTGGAGTGTTGGCTAGCTATCGCTTATTTGCTTCTAGCAATTGCGAACTACATATATACATGGCGTTATAGGTAAGACATCGACTTTCACTCATTTTGTAGCGTCTTGACCACTTTGGAGGTTATTCTACTGCTTTAACCATTTTTTTTGCAAATGCGGACAATTGTCCCTTATATATAGCATGAACTTACTTGTTCTTTACCTGCATGTGTAAACGACGGGTTCCTTTTTGCTCTGTCATGTTTTAAACAGTTCACGCAGTGCAATTTGTCATGTTTTATACAATTCACCCACTGCAATTCGAATCGGGATATATTTTAATGCCTTGAAAATCCTCTCGTGAGATTTTCGTCGATATGGCCTGGTAATATCTCGGTAGCTGTTTTACAGGGTATTTTAATATGTGCAGGGGTCGAATGGCAGTGATTTTGTATCTCAACAAGACATCAATTAGGACACTTCAACGAAGTAAATTTGGAATGTTTTTGTGATAATATGTCATCAGTGTGTCATTCCTTCTACATCATGGTTTTAACTATCGCCATTAGATTTTGTTCTTCCCACGAGAACACACTGTTCAAGGGGTTTAGGACTCATGTAGGTTGGTCTGCCTTTTAACGACTAGATGGCAGTGCCAGCCTGTCTCTTCCACACTCTGCTTCCTTCTTGCTTTCTATTCGCGAAGGTAAAACGCCACAACGGACAAGAAAGCTTTCAAGGTTAAACTACATTGTGAGATGTTTTAGGCTTCATTGTTATTCCAGAAACACTAGTAAAATGAGTCGATAGGACTCGAAATCTCTACCTCGTTCCATCCTCCAAAGGTGAAACCCTCTGCGTTTAATGTTGGCTGAAGGGACCCAATAATATCCAATAAAGAATATAAGAATATATTTCCATGATGAGAAGAATTCTTTGAATGGGAATTTAATTGTGTGACCAAATCAAGCACAGAGAACCAGAGATAAAAAAAATCGACAGGGTCTAAAGTGCACTAAAGATAACGAATCGAAAATGCAACGGAATGCAGATCTTCATTCTTTTCCATCCCTTAGATGTAATCAAATCGTGAGAAACTCCATATTTTATACTTATAAAAATATTCCACGAGACTGGAATGTCGACCTTGCTACATACTCAAAAGATCAAGCCATGTTGGCAAAATATACGTACTAAATTCATACATTTTCACGATCAGAATATTTCTCTGAACAGGACTTTAATTGTGCCACAGTCAAGCACGAAACTGAAAATAACAGATATGCATAGAATTTAAAGCATATAAAAAGGTCTGGGAGTGGAAAATACCCTGGAATAAGAACCGACCCCAAGCAATTTCTCGCATTCAAAATCTTCGATGCGAAAGGGCTCCTGCGGAGCCCGGAAGGTGAAGCTCTTGGAGCGTTGGACGCCATTGTTGTTTCTTTCAATTCCATTGTTGTCAGAAGCAACAGTAGTCAGAGAAGGTGCGGTGTTCGAATACTGTAACGACAATTTGCTGCTCATCTCGGTGGGAAGCAGGTTATTTGAATCCATGATCTCCAGTATTGAAGTCTCGGTAGCAGCCGTTGCCGTTGAAGTGTGTGCTCCTCTACGTCCTCTCCAGCTTGGTATTATCACAGATTAGATGAGGGATTAACGACCAGGATGAAAGCGAAGTTTGCAAAGTCCAGTAATCAACGGTCCAGATCATAGTGGGGAATGATAGATCCAAAGTCCGATGCATATTTCGAAATTCCGTTGAGCCCCCGGAGACAAGAAGAAGGCGGGTAGGTGAAAATTTACATATGATGTCATTGTTACCAGGTGTCGACCCAAATCCAGATAGCAAACTTCGAGGATGACATCATCCCTGCTTAACCAATAGCAACACAAATAAATACAATTTTAATAAATTAAAAAATTGCTATTTTTCATGTTACAAAGTTAAACTTTGGAATAGAGATTTTAATCTTTTAAATATGCACCGATATGCACCAACTAATACCCAAAGTCAATGCGGTTTGAATTCGATCGATTACAGTATACCCGCTGAGATAGGTATAATAAAATATTTAATCCAAATACATTGGATAATAAATATTAAAATATTAAAATTATAAAATAACTTTATTATTAATCAATAAAATTATATAATAAAAATAAATAAAATATATTTAAAATACTTTATAAATATTCCCTACACCACTCTTGTGTTAAAAGTCGGAAAGTATCAAAATGTAAAATGATAAAACTAACTTCTTTAATTAGAGAGATGGTAATAACTTACGAAACAATTTAATTTCCAAATAGCATGATTCGAATAAAGTAAAGTTGGTTTTTAAGAGCAAAGTCACCAAAGAAATGAATAAACTGTTTTTCATGAAACTGATCAATTGGAGAACACTGCATTTATGTTTGTTGGATTTGGAATGTTGTGTAACATTGACACCACGATAATGAGAGAATCCATGGGGACGTAAAAAGGACAGTAATAATGTCCCCAGAAGCCTGATGGTAATTTATGACTCGTCAGTCTTTGATTATATGAATTTGTAATTTCAGTTCTATTCGTAATCTCAGTTATCAGCTCCTGGGAAAGATAGAGCAGCGGTGACTGAATAGTATTCGTTATTCATTTTCTATTTCTCAAGGAACTGTTAATTGTGTCGAGTTTTGGTTAGCAAAAATTAAATACAACTAAAGTTTTAATGCAGTTTAGTATTCATGTACATTTTTGATGGCAATGAAAAGATGGGCTCCAATTTTTCTAGACTGCCAAAGAAAATTTAATGTACACTTCTGCTGGCCATCAAAGATGGGTTCAATATTTTCTACATGAGAATTTAATGTAACTTTTGTGGGCATGACCAAGAAAATCTATGTTTCTTCAATGATACCCATCAGTGCACTCTACTATTTGAGCCTCTGGCAGCGAGCCAACACAGCTTGGTCGAAATTTATTTGATGTGTATGAGAAAGACGAGGGTACTTATTCTGCGTTAGAAAATGCTAAGAATTATTTAAACATCTCTATGGATTTAGCTCGCACTTTGAAGGAGGATGGCCCCAGTAGTAAATCATCGTCATTTGTCAAGAAAAAAAATCACTCTTATTTTTTTATTCGCTACATTACAAAACAGACATTCAAAATCTTCGGGACCATATGTAATTAAAAAGTCATTTCAACCAAATACCTAAGTAGGCCATTTCCACTTAAAATTAATTTATTTTTACATACCACAAAAATAATATTAAAAAAAAAGGCTAGCTGAAGCTTTGAGATCAAGATTAGAAGCAATGAGCAAGAGAACATGGAGAGTGTTAAATTCAAGTGCTCATGAAAATAATTCAAGTTTTAGCCTATAAGGCATGTACAACATCTCTCACGAGAAATGTTTTCCTCGCAGGTTGCTTTATCTCTTGGAAATTATTGGAAATATGGATAACAGAAAAACATATTAAAAATGCCCTCGAAATATTTTGCATTATTTTTCAACAGTGAAAATGCATGAAATAAATTATAAATTAGAGACGTGTACACTATATTTCATGGGTATTTCCCAATGCAAACCGCATGTAACAACAATATCAAAAGAAAAGAAAAAAACCCTTTCACCCTTAGGCTTGAAGGGATCTCACCATCTATTAATTTATGATAATAATGGAATAGCGAAAAAAAAAACTAGAGAGAATGCAAGCCCTCATTTTTCTTCACTGTTTTGTAAACCGACGTTTTGAAATTGCTTTAAGAGTAGAATTTGCATGTATGCTGGGATTGTGAGTTGCTTTTTATGTTGTAAGAGAAGAAAAATTGATAAAAGTGTTTTCTTTTTATATCAATATTATTTATGCTTATTTTTGAACATCTTTCATTATGTTAATGCTGAATTTCAAAATAAACTATATGTATATTTTATGATTTTTTTGAGTTTTTCTTTTACGAATTTGAAACCAACCTTCAAATTATTTGGTTTTAAATTCATTACTCGATAAAATAATTCCAAAAAATCATAAAATATACAAATACATGCGAAAAAGCTTGAATCAACTTAAATTATATGTAAGAAAACAACAATCAGAAAGGTTTTCAACATGAAAACAATTACCAAAGACTCCTTAGAAACATCTCTACATGTTTTTAAAAGAATTTCAAAACATAAAGACCATTTACCTAATGTAAAAGTTTTTTTAATTTATTTTTTTAATTATGTTAGCGGGTAAATGACATAAATTATGAAATCTGATATAAAGAAATAATAAATTTGTAACAAATCATTAATATAAAGTCAGATATTTGGAAATGTCAATAAATTTTGCATTGGCACATACCATGCATTGCTGTTATGACAATACACACTCTCAACTGTGTCAAACTGTGCCATCGATCTTCTTCTTTTTTACCTTGTTTCTCTTTTAAGCTTTTAAGCCTCATGGCAATCGATAATGAAAGAAATGAATCACCAATTGGAGCAGAACAAGATCAATCAATGGACGAAATAGTAGTGTCAGTTGAAATACCTCAGAAACTAGAACTGTGAAGTAAAACAAAATCAGAAATAGTAAGCGAGACTGTTTAAGAGGAATCATGCAAGCCTAACACAAAGAAAGCTGAATTGGAAAATCAGATAATACAGAAACATGCAAAGAAAGCTCAAGGCACTCTTGAAACAAACTCATCCTTAGATTTGATGATCAAAGAATTAGGATTTTTCGTACTGAAACTGCACAAAAATTAACTGTAAGAATTCAAATTACTGAAAGTCGATAGATACAAAAAAAAATTAGGGGTTTTCATATTGAAACTGCACGAAAAATGGGCTGTAAAAATTCAAATTACTGAAAATTTGTAGATACAAATTATCAGTATAGCACAGACTACATATCCCATTTATACAGCGTAAGTCATTGCGATGACAGAGAGAATATGATGAAGTTTAAAATCTTACCACTGTGCTTTATACTATCGAATATATTGGACACAATCTCGGCAAAGTCCCTGAATGTCAGCATCATCGAAACACAGAGATGTCTCCCTGATGTTGATGGGGTTTCATAGACCAGAATGTATACCTTGATCATTTTTCTTTCCAAGGCACATTTAGTATTCCATAATGATAACAAACAACTGTAACACGAAAGTATGAAACCCTTGCAGGTGGAGAAGCTCTGACAGACCTCGAATTCCAACTCCAAAAAAAATTCCAACTCCAAGAAGAAGGGATTTCAAAATATGAATGAAAAATAGCTGGCAAGCAATTCCCATAGGCACCATACCATATCCCAAGATACCAATCTGACGCAACCCCGCTATCGGGTCTTGGGGCACAAATATCCACACCAACGTCACTTTACAAGGCCAATAGAATGTCATTTAATTACAATTTTAAAAAATTACACTAAAAAAATAATATTCTAACTATAGTGTAACTTTAGAAAAATTAAAAAATCAAAATTAAGTAAATGAATTAATCACTGTGAGCGATTCATATATATCCCCTCGGAGACATAATAAAATATATAAACCATTTTTCATTTATATTTTAACGAAGACACTCTAACATACCCAATACTCATTAGCCATTTAGAGGTACGGAGTATAAAAAATTTCATTATATTTCACTCAAACAAACCAAATATGTTAGCCTCTTAGCCTCTTAATTGCAGGATGATAAAACCAACGAAGAAGATGAGAATTCCCAATGAAGTTTAACTCAACTGTATCATGTATTACTTTAAACTTAAAATAAAACAAGTGGAATAAGCAACAAAGTTGCTTAGTACCTGCCTCCTAAGAAGAGATTGAAAATATATAGCAATAGGATAATTTTGCTATAAAAATATATGATAAAACAAATATAATTACAATTTGAAAGAAATTAAAACAAAAAATAATTAAAAAATTTCCATTTAAATACGATATAGGTTATTGCAATGTAGCATAAAACAAGCATATTCAAGCTTCCTTACATACTTCTAGTAATATTCTTGACTT